>JAPPVO010000003.1:95783228-96007449 GCA_030407325.1 Camellia japonica
TGCATATCCTTTTCATCCAGGAATTGTAAGGCCATGCAAGTTGCATCATCATGGAGCCTTTTTTAAAATCACGTTTTCTATTGACCTACCAGATTTCACGCGATTCCGAGCGCTTGGCCCGTCTTTCAATTTTGCATTGCCTATCCATTTGATCCAAGAATTGTACGGCCATCCGAGCTGCTCATCATCATGGATCCTTCTTAAACTCACGTTTTTTGTTGACCAACCAAATTCACACAATTCCGAGCCTGGGTCATTTTTCTCTTTTGAATTGCCTATCCATTTGATCAAAGAACTATATGGCCATGCATGCTACATCAGCACAGATCCTTCCTAAAATTACGTTTTCTATTGGCCCAACAAATTTCACGCGATTCTAAGCCCGACCCCATTTTTGGCTTTTGTATTGAATATCCATTTGATCCAAGAATTGTAAGGCCATGCATGCTGCATCATCATGGATCCTTCTTAAAATCACGTTTTCTATTTATCCACCAAATTTCACACGTGATTCCGATCCCGGCCTGTTTTTCGCTTTTGTATTGCCTATCTATTTGAACGAGAATTGTACAGCCATGCGTGCTGCATAATCATGCATCCTTCTTAAAATCACGTTTTCTTTGAGCCACCAAATTTCACACGCGAATTCAAGCTCGGCCTGTTTTTCGCTTTTGCATAACCTATTTATTTGATCCAAGAATTTTATGGCCACGCATGCTACATCATCATAGATCCTTCTTAAAATCACTTTTTCTATTGACCCACCAAATTTCATGCTATTCTGAGCCAGGCTTGTTTTTAGCTTTTACATTGCCTATCCATTTGATCCAAGAATTGTACGACCATGCATGCTACATCATTATGGATCCTTCTTAAAATGACGTTTTCTATCGACGCACCAAATTTCATGCGATTCCGAGACCCATAGATTTTTGGCTTTTGCATGGACTATCCATTTGATTCTAGAATTGTACGGCCATGCATAGTACATTATCATAGATCCTTCTTAAAATCACGTATTCTGTTGACCCACCAAATCTCACGTGATTCCGAGCCCTGTCCGTTTTTGGCTTTTGCATTGCCTGTGCATTTGTTCCCCCAAAATAGTACGGCCATGCATTCTACCTCATCATGGATTATTCTTTAATTCACGTTTTCTATTGACCCATCAAATTTCACGTGATTCTAAGCCCGGCTTGCTTTTGGATTTTACGTTGCCAATTCATTTAATCCAAGAATTGTACGGCCATGCATGTTGTGTCATCATGAATCCTTCTTAAAATCACGTTTTCTATTGACCCCAACAAATTTCACGCGATTCCGAGCCTGGCTCGTTTTTCGCTTTTACATTGCCTTGTCCATTGGATCCAAGAATTGTACAGCCATGCATGCAGCATCATCATTGATCTTTCCTAAAATCACGTTTTCCTATTGACCCACCAAATTTCCTGTGTAGAGCCTATCATCCAGTTTTTGGCTTTTGATTACCTATCCATTTGATGCAAGAATTATACGGCCATGTATGCTACATCATCATGGATCCTTCTTAAAATCATGTTTTCTATTGACCCACCAAATTTCACGCGATTTGGAACCTGGCCCTTTTTTGATTTTGCATTGCTTATCCATTTGATCAAAAGAATTGTACGACTATGCATGCTACATTATCATGGATCCATCTCAAAATCACGTTTTCTATTAACCCACCAAATTTCACCTGATTCCAAGCCCGGTACGTTTTTGGCTTTTGCATTTCGTAGAAGAAGGTAGAGCTTACTTGGAGCTTCATTTTCATCCGAACAAAGTTGGGTTTCGGCATTGCTAAAGTTTCTTCACTCTCTCTCGTCATCTAAGCTTGAGGTAGGGATTCTTCACACTCTTGTATGAGTTTTACCTTAGTTATTTGCTATTTTAAAAGATTATAGTGGTTTGGGGGTTTTTGGTAAAACCTAGGGTTTGAAATCAAAATGAAAATGATGGGTTTTCAAATGGTTTCTTGGAAAAGCTTGTGGGTATCGAATTGGAGTTGATATATGTTGAAATGAGCTATTTTCTACATTGAAATTGATTTTCAAAGAGAAAGGGATGTTGTCCTAAAATGTGAATGTTTGAGATTGTAAAGAGAAAATGGAATTGATGTTGAGAATTATGAAGTTGAAGTAAAGTTGATGATGATGACAGAGTTGGATATGTATTATCACTCCTATCTTGAAATTTTGGAAAAGCGTATCTTAAATGAAATTTATTATCTGTTTAGAGATATCTTTTTTGGGCTATCAGTGGAGGATCGCTATGAGTGTTATAAAAATTGCATGAGAATTAGGTGAATTAAAACTAATTTCTTATCCATGCGCATTGAACATTGTAAAATGTATTATGATTTTGAGAAAAATGGGTGATGTGTGAAAGAGATGTGTATCACCAAATCAAGTTGGCCTATGTGTACAGGGTGAAAGTCTCGAAAAACACACGTATACTGGGGGGCCGGTTCCCGCGGACGAAATATTTGTAAAATGGAAATAATAGCGCTTGTATATGCTACGTTTACATGGGTGTCGTTTGACAGTTTCCCACAAACGACGTGAAAGATTGTACTAGGCTGAGATTTCCCCCTGTTTTCTATTGTAAAGGGTATGGTTTTGAGAATTGTGATATAAACCTGGCATAGCACGACTTTTGAAAAGGATATAAATGTTTCGGTATTCGCATTGCATATGCGTAAAATCTTATGGCTTTATTAAGATTTATACATTGTGTTGTAGTGTTTCTACTAGGCTTTGGCTTATCCTATGTGGGAAAAACCATTTTCAAGTGTTGTGATATGCCTCCACCAAAGACTTAGCTTGGGAGGACTGTGGAACTGAAGGCTCAGTGTTGTTATTTTGTATTTAATCTTGTACAAGCCTAAGGCTTTATATGTATTGAGCTTAAGACTCACTTTTAATGTACCCAAGCATTGACTTGGAAAGATGTAAGCCTTAGGGCATATGATTACCTATTTAGCTTTCACTTCTTTTCACTATCGTGTAACACATGCTGTAGATTCAAGACGTACTGTTTATAAATGTATATCGCATGTGTCACATTTTGTATATCAAACTCTAATTAATGAAAGCTTATCAATTCATTTCTGTTGCTATTTATTGGTTGTTATGAGATGGATACATTGTGTTTATTTCAGGGCGTTACAGGGATAGGGTGTGTGTGTGTTTACTAGGCATTCCAACCTCATGGCGTTTCATGCCAGGTATTGAACAAATTTACGTGAACGATGGCAAAGAAGAAACATTTGAAGACATATGGCTATCCTTGAAGAATTAGGAATTATTAATCATGTTTTGAGGTTGTGAGTGTTAAAACTCTTGTCGTAATTAAGATGTGATGTTGTAACTATTATTTTACATATACATATATATCTTTTGTGAACTTATCCTTATCATCCCATCAACTTATGTAGACCTTGTGTTAATATCTAATTAAGATTTATAAAAAAAGTAGTTGTGCTATCTAAGAAGATTAGAATTTGAAACGGGTTATATTGACTCATCAGATCTTTCCTGGGATCTTATTTAGTTATTGACCAAATGACTCATTAGTAACATTTCCTAGACTTGTAACCTTAAAAAAAACCCCTATATTTATTTGTCAATATATTCCCTAATATTCCCGATTTTTAGGACGTCACAAACATTGCATGTGTCAATCACTAATTCCTTTAAATCAACACAAAATTACTAAAACTTATTACTTTTGTTAGGTTTTTGTAATTGATAATTCTGTTGGGCAAAACTTCATTCAGTTTTATTTTATTTGTTCTATTATATCTGTGAATTATGAGAGTTTAGATACCAATCCAACTCGAGTTGTGCCTGAGTAGAGGAGTTTATGCTGACATTCCGTATCTTGTTTTAAGCATTCCTTATTTGCCACTTTGCAGACTAAGTATGAAGATCGAGTTACCCAATCAGCTCGCAGGGCGTCCCCGAAGCCAAGAAAGAAGTCAAAGTTGATTAACTGCTCGAGCATTCTTTTGTGCGCTCGAGTGGTAAAGTGATTCATCCAGTATTTTTGCCTGCAATTTGAACTTCTGGGAAACATGTTTTACCACTCGAGCGGTAGATGTTGCGCTTAAGCAGTTGGCTTATATGTGAGCACCGCCTTTGTTTACAGCTCGAGCGATAAAATGAGAGCTCCAGTGGTCTTTGCGGCTCTATTTAATATAAAATGTGTTGGTTGCTATTTTTAGGGTTTAACCCGTTCAAATTCTTAGAGAGGAAGAAAATACAAAGTATTTTGTATTAGAGGGTGTTTATATATGAGTTTTCTTGAGGTATAGAAGGTGATCAATTGATCAACGAATTACATATTGGCAAACATCAAGGGTTAGTTTTGTTCTTTTATTCACAGAAAGAGAGAAGTGTTCACTGGTGGATTTTGGGAAACTTGGACTTGAAGCTTTGGTGAATTCCGGGGTGCCTCATCATTGTGGATTCGATATCAACATTGTGGATTCAACGTTGGGTAAAGCAATTCTGAGGTGAAGACAGTTGTGGAAGAGGCACATCGTGTTCGGTCCAATTCGATCATGGATTGGATAGGTAATTGAAAGTTCCCGTGTGTAATTCTTTTTTTTTTTTTTATCTTCTTAGTGGATTATTTTGTAAATTTAGTCGGTGATTTTTTATCACAATTGAAAGAATTCAGTTGTGATTTTTTCACGTTAAATCATTGTGCGATATATTATTAATTGTTTGATTGAAATTGCTATTCATTAGTTAAAATTGAATCATAAACATAAATTAAATCTTAAGGGTTTTTAAAATTAAAATTTTAATGAATAAAAATCAAGCTACGTATACCATAATCACGCAGAGAAAGTTTGCAGTGCCACAGCACCGTGATGCACATGAATGAAATGTGAAGGGGGCATATATCATACAAATAAAATAGAAATATAATATTCACAGTAATAACAAATTAAAATAACAATAATACTCTCAGCAGGATTAATAATGACGGAATTTAACATCTATGAAATTAACGTAAGATTAATTATCTAATTGAGTTAGTGAGATACATAATTCTCTCTTGTCAATGTTTGTTTTGTAATAAACATAGAAATATTCATTCTAATTATATATGTCTTTTGCGTTATTATTTGAGATGAAAAAAAAAAATCGTCAATTTTATTGGATAAAATAACCCTTCAATATAATCTGAATAATAAATTATGTAACTAAACAATAGAATGGAGTTCTTAAATTAATAATTACAATTATATACTATTGCCGCCCGGCCAATCAACAGCTCTCAATCTTTTATCGAATTATACATAAACATGCATGGGCAATTCTACATCCAAGGGTGAGTGTTCAATTGAATACCCTGGAATTTATACATATATATGTATTTTTGACCAAAACTTTATGTTAACAACCCTAACCTATTTTCCTAACAACCCACCAATTAAAACACCTAATGTGGGGAAGTGGTTTTGGAAATACTCTTCAGATCCTGGGAGACGCTCTTGATACTCAGCTAGTCACCTGCAAAGACAAATACTCCGGTCGGGGGTGCCGGGATTAGCACTCCGACGGGCAAGTCAGTTCTTATACTCAAGAAAGCTTGTTTACTAAGTTTAGTGAAGTGTTTCTTACATACCTTTCTAAATCTGAAGCTCTTGTATTTATACTCATTCTTTGGACCTCGGGCCCAGAGCCCACTTTTTATTTATTATCCTTTTGTTTATTCCAACATAAATCTCCCCGTCTATTCGGCGATCTCAATATATTCGGCATCTTAGTTGATTAGTACGGAGCCGAACAGTCTCTGACTTCTGGGATATATCCCTTCTAACTCTTCTAATTATTCGGCTCCCACAATTGCCCCCCAAGCATTCTCCCAACATCTGTTGGCTGGAGTGCTTGGTTCCGAATTCTGAATACTCAACCAAAACTTTGGCGATTGGGCCCACAAAATATTCGTCTAAGTGCACCCCCTTTTGGTTGTCGTACCGACTTCCCGCCTCTTCGTACATACCTATTCATTGTGATTTTAAAGATTGGCGTCCCTTCGGATTCGCATTCCATGTACTGGTCACTGGGTTGCCTTTTGGATCGTTCTTGCAATTTTGTCTCCTATATCTTCTTCACCCTCTGTAAGTTTTCCACTTCTTTGCTTTGAGAACTATTCCCATTTTATTCTTTGGCATATCTGTGTCAACTGTAGGGTATGGCGAAACATTTGAAAGACCTCCTCTCATCAAATCGAATTGCTGGTTTTAGACGCCATTTCTCTATTCCTGATGACGTCCGTCTGTCGCTTTTGGCAGACGGCACCCTTGACATGGAGAGGGAGGACGAAACCACAATCGTCTTTCCTCTTTGTCAATCGCAGAGGGTGGAGTCCGCTTCCCTCTACACCCATTTTAAGGGCTGTGCTTCGCCATTGGGATTTAATCCCTTCTCAACCTAACGTGAATTTCTTTAGAATTATAATGGGGATTGTAGCGTTGAATCGCCGCCTTGGAATTAACCTTGGCATTCCGGCTATCCGGCACTGCTACGCCTTGGCTAAGTCCTCCGGTCGGCAAGGGCGTTATTTCCTTAGAGCTAAGGACACCGACCATCAGCTAATCACTATGCTTTCCAGCTCTGGGAAACGAGTTGATGACGTTATGGTCGTTGTCCAGGGTAACTGGGAATTTGGCGAAGGGGAGGATCGTGTTGACCCTATTCCTAGACGGAGGGGCGAGCCAGGTCGCCGAGTGTCTCCTTGTTTTTGTCATGTGTTCATTTTTATTGTAGAACCTATTCCATTGAAATCTTACGGCTTCGTCTCGTGCAGGGAGGGGTTTGAAAAAGATACTACCTTCAACCCACGACGTCGCTCTTTCAGATATCAGGGTTGCTCTCAGGTATTTCGGCCGTCGAAGTCTTCAGAAGCAGGGGAGGGCGGCTCACATTCTGCTTTGTTACGAGCCGACATACACAACCTTCTCGGCGGCGGAAAACATACCGATTCCGAAGGGTGAAGATTCCCTTACTGCTCTTATTCTGTCTGACTTCAAAAACTTGAGGCAGGTAGTCTTTGAAGGGTCCGATTCGGAGCGAAACGAGGTAGCTGATATCGCCGAATCAGATCAATCCGAGACCGAGTCTGAGGAGGTATTGGATTCCGCTGCTCCTCCATTTACGTCGACCAGGGAATCTTCCTTCTGCCGACGTTTTTCAACACATAGAGGATCTTCCCGTCACAGACTCCGCGGATATGGCCGGATTGAGTCTGACAAAGCTTGCCAAAAAGGCGAATGCGGAGAGGTTAGCCGCACGGCGAAGAGCGGAGGGCCTTTCGTCTGAGATACCGCCCGCCACCGAATCTCGACTCCCCTCCCTGTTGCCGAATCAGAGTCTTTGGGAGTTCTAGAGGAGACGGAAAAAGATCGGAATGCCGAATCTCCGTTGGTCGGGGAAGTCGGCCAAAAAGTTGAGGAAAAGGCAGAGAAACGCCTGCTGACCTTAAGGCCGGTTCAGACGAACATGGTGGTAAGCGTCCTCGATTGGAGGGATCTAGTGAGGTTGTTCCTTTTGTCATTCGTCCAATGGTAAAGGACATGCCGGTTCCCTCTAACGCTTCGGCGCTTAAAGATCCAGAAGTCGCATTCGGTGTGGCTATGTCCGTGTCGTTGCCGTCTGATATCGAGGCTTTCCGGGTGGAACCAGATATGAATGCGACAGCATTGGCCGCGCAATCGGCACTCCTGGTACGTATTCTGACTTTTCTTCACTTTATCCAAGTACTGTTGAGGTTATGTTTTTGGGTTATTCCTTTGCAGACCGTCGGCAGGATAGCCAACATGGGACGTCGGCATCTCGACGCCGTCAAACAGATTGACCGCTTACGAAAGCAAGTAGAGGGCCAGAGGAAGAGGGCCGAGGATGCAGTTTTGAGAGCGAACAAGGAAGCTTCTCGGGCCGAGGCCGAGGTAGAAAAGGCTCGCATTGCAGATCAATCCCGAGCGGACGCCGAGAAGAAGGCGGATGCGAGCGAAACGGCGCTGGGATTGTCCCAGAAGGCGGTTGCCAGCCTGGAGGCTGAGTTGGCTGACGTGAAGGCGGCTGCTTCCAAAGTATTCGAAGCCGGGAAAGGTGCTGGGCTCGCCGAATATGTGGACCAGGTCTCGCGCTTCGAAAACAGGGGGTTCAAGCATGGCTGGCACAAAGCCCTTGCTGCAGCTGGAGTTTCACTGACTATGCCAGTGCCGTATGAGCAAGTGGATGTCGAGCCGTTGGAGACTGATTCCGAAGGTTGAGCTGGGCGAATGACTTAGGATTTCACAAATGTATTAGGATTTTATAAATGTATTAGGATTTTACAAATGTATTGTTAAGCTTTGTCAGACATTTTTGTGCGGGCTTATAGCTTATTGATTTTGTATATATAAAATGTCACGAGTTGTGCTCAATTTTGCTGTTGATGAAGAATGACATTACTTAATTTTGAGCCCGGACAATCGGGCTAAAGAATCTGCCCTTGCCTTGGCCAGGGCGCGGGCTCGCGAAGCCGAATGAGCCGGGCTTTGAATTGTGGGCTGGCTCAGGCGTAAGTTACTCGGTGATCTCTTGTAAAGATAGCCGGATAGATTAATGAATCTGGCGCTAGGAAGGCTGGCTGAGGCATAAATTACTCGGCGTTATCGTTTGAAAATGTAGCCGGCTAGGTGATGAATCTAGCCCTTGTCCTAGCGATAGCGCTTGAAATATAGCCGAATAGGTTAATGAATCTGGCCCTTGCCTAGCGATACCGGCGATAGCGCTTGAATATAGCCGAATAGGTTAATGAATCTGGCCCTTGCCCTAGCGATACCGGCGATAGCGCTTGAAATATAGCCGAATAGATTAATGAATCTTTGAAATATAGCCGAATAGATTAATGAATCTGCCCTTGCCTTGGCTAGGGCGCGAGCGAGGGACCGAATGAGCCGATGGCTCTGAATCGAGGGCTGGCTGAGGCATAAATTACTCGGCGTTATCGTTTGAAAATGTAGCCGGCTAGGTTGATGAATCTAGCCCTTGCCCCAGCGATAGCGCTTGAAATATAGCCGAATAGGTTAATGAATCTGGCCCTTGCCCTAGCGATACCGGCGATAGCGCTTGAAATATAGCCGAATAGATTAATGAATCTGCCCTTGCCTTGGCCAGGGCGCGAGCGAGGGACCGAATGAGCCGATGGCTCTGAATCGAGGGCTGGGTAAGGGGCATACGACTTTTGGCGCTCAGTCTTTCTGACGTTTTCTCGGGGGAGCTGCATGTACCCCAGAATAAATGGGCGAGTTCATGCCAACAACTTGACTCATTCCTTATTCAGGCTTGATCCAGACTGGCAGGGGCCAACATTGGCTGGGTTTAGAGTTAAAATGAGTCGCAGAAGCGAGCCTATTCACACGGGAAGGAGAGCATCCATGGATCGGGAAAAAGAGCGACCCCCCAGTCGTCGAAGCAGATCGCCGAAAGGACGGACCACGGGGAGATTCCCGCGCCCACGACCCCTTGTTGAGCCAGACGCGGCGCCGCGACCGTTGAGTTTTGCGGTTCTCGTGAAGAATAGACCAATGACGGAGGCAGATTCTATAATTAAAGACCCGGATGTGGCGGTCGAGTTCGCTCGGCAGATTTTTCCGCCAGAGGTCCAACAGTCGATGGTCGGACGCCGAGATTTCGAAGTATTTCGGGATGGCATTCATGGGGCTGTCAAGGGACTGTATAGCGCTTATGAAATCGGGATGCGTCTGCGCGAAGCCCGACGCGAGAATGAGAAAAACAACGAAAGGAATCGCAGTCTGGAGGCTCGCGCGAAGAAGGCTGAGAGTGAGCTTCGGGAGCTGAAGAGTGTTCGAGCGGCCAAGTCGGTGGTGGACAGCCAAACGAAAAGCATGGGGGAGAGGGCGAACCGAGAGGCCTCGGGTTATGAGAGCGGATATCAGGACGGCTTGAAGGCCGGGATCAGGAAGGCCAAAACAGACCTAGCGGAGGAGGTTTGCCGATGCGAAAATCGTGGTTTCAAGCATGGCTGGATCAAGGCCCTTCAAACTGTGGAAGCTCTTGGGTCCGTGGGCATAAATTCGGCTTCGCCCCTATATCATCGGCATTACCTTCCGTATTCCGAGTTCGAAATTGAAAAAAGCGACGACGAAGACGCCGACTTAGTGGGCCACAATGTTGAATAAATAGAATTATTTTATCAAATGCTTGAAATGTATAGCGGCTTTTGAATAAATAGAATTTCTTTATTAGCAGATTTTGAAATGTTTTGCGCGTAATTAGATGCTCTATCTCAATTTATTGTCAGCTTTTGTACTGCGTGATGTAAACGTTTGAACATGCATCGATCGGCTCCAATTTAGGAACCATGTAGTTGGTCAGTTAAATCGTGATTCCCACGAAGGGCGCTCCGAATCCGGAGACTTATTCGGCCCTTAGATGTCATGCACCCAAAGGGGCTCCGAATCCAAAGACCTATTCAGCCGATCGTGGAATCCACGAAGGGCACTCCGAATCCGGAGACTTATTCAGCCGATCGTGGAATCCACAAAGGGCGCTCCGAATCCGGAGACTTATTTGGCCAATTGTGGTATCCACGAAGGGCGCTCCGAATCCGGAGACTTATTCGGCCCTTAGATGTCATGCACCCAAAGGGGCTCCGAATCCGGAGTCTTATTCGGCCGATCGTGGAATCCACGAAGGGCGCTCCGAATCCGGAGACTTATTCAGCCCTTAGATGTCATGCACCCAAAGGGGCTCCGAATCCGGAGTCTTATTCGGCCGATCGTGGAATCCACGAAGGGCGCTCCGAATCCGGAGACTTATTCGGCCCTTAGATGTCATGCACCCAAAGGGGCTCCGAATCCGGAGACTTATTCGGCCGATCGTGCATCCACGAAGGGCGCTCCGAATCCGGAGACTTATTTGGCCAATCGTGGTATCCACGAAGGGCGCTCCGAATCCGGAGACTTATTTGGCCAATCGTGGTATCCACGAAGGGCGCTCCGAATCCGGAGACTTATTCGGCCCTTAGATGTCATGCACCCAAAGGGGCTCCGAATCCGGAGTCTTATTCGGCCGATCGTGGAATCCACGAAGGGCGCTCCGAATCCGGAGACTTATTTGGCCAATCGTGGTATCCACGAAGGGCGCTCCGAATCCGGAGACTTATTCGGTCATCAAGAGGCGTATGAGCTGAAGCATAAAAACGAGCAACTTTTGCATTACAGCAGAGTATGTACAAGTACCAAGCCCACAAATCGGGTCATTGGTAAAATTTTCGTAGATGCGTTGAATTCCAAGGCCGTGGCAGGCTTCTTCCTGACATGTCCGAGAGCCGATATGCCCCTGTTCCTGCGATGGAGTCTATTTGATAGGGGCCGTCCCAATTCGGACCCAGCTTTCCGTCGGCCGGTCTCCGGTCGGCTGGAAGTACTTTCTTTAGGACCAGCTCTCCTGGAGTGTAACGACGCAACTGAACTCGTTGATTGTACGACTTAGCGAGCTGCTGCTGATACCGTGCCATGGAGGCCAAGGCGCGGTCTCTTCGTTCCTCGATCAGATCCAGGTCCAGGGCGAGCATCATGTCATTTCGGCCCGTATCAAAGGCTTGTGATTTCAAAGTCGGGAAGCCGATTTCCAGGGGTAAGATTGCTTGGGTTCCGAAGCATAGAGCGAACGGCGTTTCTCCGGTGGACCTCCTCGGCGTTGTGCGGTGCGCCCACAATACACTGGCAATTCTTCGACCCATTTGCCTTTAGCTCTTTCCAGCCTCTTTTTGATGCCGTCCAAGATGGTTTTGTTAGAGGCTTCGGCTTGACCGTTACTCTGGGGGTACGCGGGCGTAGAGAAGTAAGGCACGATACCGTATTTGCTGCACAGTTCTCGGTATACGCCACAATCGAACTGGGTGCCATTGTCTGAGATGAGAGCTCTTGGAATGCCGAATCGCGTAATGATGTTTCTCCATACAAATCGCTTTATGTCGGCATCTCGTATGTGCGTTAGAGCCTCCGCTTCGACCCATTTTGTAAAGTAATCTGTTGCTACGATTAGGAATCGCTTGTTTCCTGGGGCCCTTGGCAACGGTCCTACAATATCAAGCCCCCATTGAGCAAACGGCCAGGGACTGGTGATAGAGTTCAACTCTTCGGCGGGCAAATGGGTTAGTGGGGAGAACTTTTGGCATTGTTCGCATCTTTTAACATAATTTTCTGCGTCGGCTCTCATTGTCGGCCAATAATACCCCTGTGTTATAGCTCGATGGGCCAGAGAGCGTCCGCCAGAGTGGGCACCACAACTGCCCTCATGTATCTCAGTTAGAAGCTCCTCCACTTTATCCGGGTGTACGCATTCCAAATAGGGACCGGAGAGGGACTTTTTATAAAGCCCTCCTTGTGGATCCAGATAGTATCGCAAGGCCTTATTGCGTAGCTTGTGTGCTTCTTTTTTGTCCTCTGGGAGTTGTTCAGAAGAAAGGAATCCGGCTATGGGGTCCATCCAACTTGATGCGGATTCTATAACATTAACGTGGGTTTCCTCCGAAGGGCCAATACTCGGCTCCGGGATGAAACCTACTTCAATGGTCCGTTTGAGCTCAGAATTGATGGCGGAGGCTAGGCATGCCAGGGCATCTGCGTGTGTGTTCTGATCACGTGTTATTTGGTTCAGTTCGTGATGGTCAAACTTCGTTAGCAAAGAGTTGGCCGTTTTCATATAGGCCGCCATACGGTCGTTTTTTGCAGCGTACTCCCCCTTTAGCTGGTTGATGACCAATTTGGAGTCACAAAACACTAGCAAACGCCGAGCGCCAAGAATATGTGCATTTCGTAGACCGGCTAAGAGGGCTTCATACTCGGCCTCGTTATTTGATGCTTCGAAGCCAAGCTTGACGGCCTGCTCTATTACTGCGCCGTCGGGAGACATGATTACTACGCCGGCGCCGCAGCCCCGTTGGTTAGACGATCCATCACAGTATAGCTGCCAAATATCCCCGACATAAATTCTCCAGTTCGACTTTGATCGAACTTCAGCCTTTGGAAGAACGTCGGCAGGTTTAAGGTCGGAAAGCCCGCCTGTGAATTCGGCAACAAAGTCGGCCAATACCTGTCCCTTGATTGCGGTTTTGGGTAAAAACTGAATGTCATATTGGCCGAGTTCAAGAGCCCATTTTGAAACACGTCCTGATGCTTCCGCACTCCGTAGTACTGATCGGAGGGGATAATCTGTTATCACCCCAATGCTATGCCCCTGGAAATAATGCATCAGTTTTCTTGCTGCCATGACCAAGGCTAGGATGAGTTTTTCCAGCGGAAGATAACGTGTCTCGGCATCGACCATTGCCTTGCTCACATAATACACTGGCCGCTGCTGCCCTTCCTCTTCTTTTAATAGTACGGCGCTGACGGCCCTATCGGAGACTGCCAGATACAGAATGAGGGGGTCACCGGCAGCTGGTGTTGTCAAGAGAGGCACTGACCGGAGGTAAGTCTTGAGCCCGGTGAAAGCTGCTTCGCACTCGGCGGACCATTCAAAAGCTTTGCCCTGACGTAGCGTCTGGAAGAATTGTCTGCATCGGTCTGTTGACCGACTGATGAATCTATTGAGTGCAGCGGCCATCCCCATCAACTTTTGGACTTCTTTCACTGATCGGGGGGAACTGAGTTCCAAGATTGCTGTGACTTGCCTCGGGTTGGCTTCGATTCCACGGTGGTTGACGATATAACCCAGGAATTTGCCGGAGCCGATTCCAAACGCGCACTTGGAGGCGTTCAGTTTCATTCTGTATTTGCGCAAGATGCCGAATGTCTTCTCTAGATCGGCTATGTGATCCTTTTCTTCTTTGGATTTGACCACCATATCGTCGATGTAGACTTCCATAGTGTGGCCGAGTTGTTCTTTGAACATAACGGTGACCAGTCTTTGGTAAGTTGTCCCTGTATTCTTCAGCCCAAAAGGCATAACTTTGTAGCAGTAGGTTCCTCTTGGGGTGAGGAATGCAGTTTTGTCCTGGTCATCTGGATGCATGACGATCTGATGGTAGCCTCTGTAAGCATCGAGGAAACTCATGCGTTGATGGCGCGCCGTGGCATCGACGAGTTGGTCGATTCTAGGTAAGGGAAAGCAGTCCTTGGGGCAAGCTTTGTTCAGATCCGTGAAGTCGACGCACACTCGCCAAGTTTCATTTTTCTTCTTCACCACCACTGTGTTGGAGAGCCACGTGGAGTAGGTGACTTCTCTAATTGCCCCGGCGTCAAGCAGTCTGTCGACTTCTTCTATGACGGCAGTAGCGTGCTCTGCGGCAGACCGACGGCCTTTCTGAATGATGGGCTTGCATGTGGGATCGACGTTCAGGTGGTGCTGTGAAACTGATGGGTCTATACCCGGCATCTCGTACGAAGTCTACGCAAAGACGTCGAGGTTGGCAAGTAGAAAGGAGATCAGCTGCTGTCTATCGGCTTGGTTTAAAGAGGTGCCAATCATGAAGAACTTTTCCGGGCTTCCATCGATGTCAACTCGGTCTAAACCTTCTGTGGCCTTTTCGCTTGGCTGCCGCCCGACGTCATCCAGGATTTCCCGATTGGGTACCTCAATGGAGTTTACCTGCAATTCCTTTGGCATTTTGGTGGCCAGGAGATAACACGCTTGTGCCGACTTTTGGGAGCCGCGGATCTGCTCAATGCCGTGTTCGGTTGGGAAATGTAACAATCGATGGTAGGTGCTTGGAACGGCCTGCAAGGTATGCAACCACGATCGCCACATGATGAGATTGTACGGCGATGGCAGCCGGACGACCAGGAATTCTACATCCATCGTTCTGGAACCCGCTCGAACGGGTAGGTTGATTTTTCCCAGTGGGTATTCGGGATTGGCATTGAAGCCGAATAGTGGATAAGGGGCCGGAGTCAGATCTGATTCGGTGAACCCGAGTTTGATGAAGGTTTTATAGTACATGACCTCCGAAGTGCTGCCCTGGTCTATAAGAACGCGTTCGACAGTGAACCGGTTTACGCGTAGCGCGACAACCAATGGATCGATGTGAGGGAGTGTTACGCCGATCAAATCAGAATCGTCGAAGGTGATGCTTGGCGATTCTCGGGGTCGCTTTGCTGGTGTGAGTTGCTGTTGAGGGCCTGGGAGGGACTGGATTGCATGTATGGCCGGGGCTTTCGGTAGGTTGTATATCATATGGATGTTATCATGCGGAACACTTCGCTGGAGACGTTCGTCTTGTGTCAACTCCTCAGAGTAATCGGCTGAAGCACAACGAGCGTCGGTGTTTTGCTGTCGGGCCCGAGACCGTAGATCGCCTGCCCTTGGGGGTCGCTTAGAAACCTGGCGCACTGTTTGTTTGGACTTTGCTATTTCCGAGGCCAGATCACGGCGAAGGCGCTCGTTCTCAGCGATGGTGTTGTCTAAACTGTGTTTGGTCTTTTTGGCTCGTTCCATGATGGTTAGCATCGTTTCCTGTGCTGAAGTGGTTTGTGAATCGACATTCAAGGCACGTCTTGTAGCGATGATTTCCTTCTCGAGCATGTTTGCCGGAGTGAGGTCGACTCTCTATGTGATCGCGTCGGTGGCTATCGGAGAATCTCGAGTCACGCCTTCCATGGATGTATTTGAGTATTCCCACAGACGGAGCCAGTTGTGGGGAAGTGGTTTTGGAAATACTCTTCAGATCCTGGGAGACGCTCTTGATACTCAGCTAGTCACCTGCAAAGACAAATACTCCGGTCGGGGGTGCCGGGATTAGCACTCCGACGGGCAAGTCAGTTCTTGTACTCGAGAAAGCTTGTTTACTTAGTTTAGTGAAGTGTTCTAAATCTGAAACTCTTGTATTTATACTCATTCTTTGGACCTCGGGCCTAGAGCCCACTTTTTATTTATTACGCTTTTGTTTATTCCAACATAAATCTCCCCGTCTATTCGGCGATCTCAATATATTCGGCATCTTAGTTGATTAGTACGGAGCCGAACAGTCTCTGACTTCTGGGATATATCCCTTCTAACTCTTCTAATTATTCGGCTCCCACAACCAATCTAGCCTATTTTCTTGAACACCCAATCCAACCTAGCCCAGCCCATAACTCTTTAATCAATATATATGTTTTGTGGAGTGAACACACAACATACTTTGAAACTTTACTTCCTCAGCCTGTGCAAAGTACTTCTTTGACGAAATTGTATCATTTTGTAATTCTCAACAAGTGAACTATTTGAATGACAATGTTGATATATAATTTTATACCTTATCTCAATTTGAATTAGAGGAACTTTCTTCATTTTTGTTTTTTATCATGCTTAATTTTTGTATCTACATTTTATTTTTTGAAACAATGATATAAATTTATTAGAATTTTATTTTATTTATTTATTTGTGATTTGAAAAGTTGTAAAAAAAATTAAATTTTTAATATTTTTCTTTAAAAAATTTCTTAAATTACCTACTGTGAACACTCTAAAAAAAATTCATGAAACGCCACTGTCAACATGCCCCTCTGATCCGTCTCTCTGACCCAACCAACCAACCAAAATCAAAGCGCGAAGAATCCAATCCTAGGGAAAACTTGTAGTAATCAATCAGACCAAACCCTCCATATATGAGGGATTGGGAAGTTGATTTTTTGATCTCCTCTCTAGCCACCATCATTTCTTCCAACTTTGAGATTTTTTTTTTTTCTGAGTGTATGTTATGCTCATTATAGGTCAACTGGCCATTTTGTTCCAAAATTTTAAAGTCTATAAATACTTTTTGGCCATTTGTGTAGTCTCATATATTTTCGACTAGGTATACATAAAAAATGTATGTTTATAAATTGTCTCAGTTAAGTTGTTTCATATAAAAATTTAATACATTTTTTTTATTTAATATATTAGTGTATTAGTTTGTTTTATTTTATTTTTTAATATTTAGCTTGCAACTTCTAATAACACCAACTTCTATTTGAAACAAAAAAATTGCATACTTGGCAAGCAGAGCACTACCAACTTCTACATTTTTTTTATTTAATATAATACCAACTTCTAAACATTTAAAATTTAACTTGCGTATGCCATCTATGTGAGTCGAGTATAAAAATTGCATACTTGGCAAGCAGAGCACTCACAATCCCATCATTGATGGGCCCATGTCCAACTATGCCCGTTGCCAACCAAGCCACTGGATTATTGAGATTCGATGTCGAGTAACTTCTTCGCCACTTAGGTGACACACTGAGATAGAATCAAAGAACATTCATGCCGAGCTCCAAAGGAAATTCGGTAGACTATCCCAATCAAAGTGGGCCCAAACTGTTCTTTTTTCAAAGGTGTAATAGGGACATGGGCCTTGACATTATGATCATTATGATGGGAAGATCAAATCACTTAATAAATATCTACACCAAACCTCTATATGAAAAGGTAACTAATAGAAGAAAGGTATGCGTAGTCACCCGAATTTTCTCTACTCTTTCAATATCTAACCCGCGTTCTCTTACAACCACTCTCTAACTTGTCCGTCGGAGTGCTATTTTTGACACTCTCGACCGGAATGTCACCTATTTTAGACACCGGAGTGAGGATCCATTAACGGTCTATTTGAAACAAAGGAGTAACTAAAAACCACCCCTCACACCATGATGTGTCAAGTGGTGAGCAACTTTATTCGCTTTCCAGCCAACATGTATCACACCAAATTATTTTAATTTGTTAGTATTTGAAAAAATTTAAAAATATTAAACATTAAAAATTAAAAAAAAAATCTGTGTCAAGGTTGAATTAAGAGAATGGATTTACGGTCAGCCAAATATTGGATTGGCCCAGCCATTAGAAAAATGTTGAATATGATAAGGCATCTTTAAGAAAAATGTAAGAAGATCTAGATGCTGTGTCTGGCGAAATTGTCTTATTTAAAGGGGCGGTTCAAATATCAGGGTCTCCTTTTGTTTTTGTTTTTGTTTTTTTTTTTTTTTGCTCTTTCTATTTAATCCTTCTATTTTATTTTTAATTAAACTAATTTTGATTTATTGGATTTAAAAAATGAGTTAATTACCTAAAAGTCTTATTGGTAAGGTTGGTATTCCATTAAATCCTACTTCTCTTTTTTTATTTTTTATTTATTTATTATTTTTTTTTCTAACACATAAAGTCCTATTTTCAAAATATTTATGTATATATGATTGTTTTACCTTTATTAAAGACAAAAGAAATTGAGAAGTATCAATTCATTGAGTGCTAATAAAAATTTATTAGGTGTTACAAATACATCACATGACAATGTTATCTATCAATCACTAAGTATTATGCCTCATGCCCCAATACAAAATTGTGGACCCCACATTCTCCACCAATCACAAATCTTTTGATAATCACCTAATCATGCCCCAAAAGGTATTTTCTATTATTCAAGTGGTATTTGGAGTTGACATCGGTCCATTAGGCTCCCTGGACCGACTCTATTTTTTTAGGATTTGCAAATGTTATTTTAGCCTATAGGGTCGGGCTGAGCTAACATTTTTAGCTCAATATATTAATAAGTTAGGTTTGGGATTTATACTTGCAACACAGCCTAACTCAACTCACTATTAAATTAATTAATTAATTAATTATAGTATATTACAAAATATATTTTTTGTTGGGATCTATACTTTATCTTTTTTGATTTTATTGAGACTTACATTTGTGGTGATGTGTCACTGAATTTATTTAAGAAATCTTTCAATTTATAAACAAAATCTTTTAATTTATAATGATGTCAATATATTTATCTAAGAAATAGAACATGTGATTGAATTTAATTATGTACTGTTTTACTTTTATTTTTTTAACATATAGCACGATGGGTGGGCTTGGGATTTTATAATTATTTTTTAGGCTAGACTTAGACAAATATAGAGGTCCAATGTGAGGGCAAGCTAGGCTTGAATAGACACAAAGTCTCTTCTTTTGTAGTGCCGGCCCGGCCCAACGAATATCCACCCCTAAGTAGTGAGATGTAGCATTTTACTTTTGTTTTGTTGTTTGAAAACTTAAAATTTTCATAACTTTTATTATGCACCTTTATTTTTAATAAAATTTATATTTTTAGAGTTTATCAGATCTATCAAATAAGACCAATATTGAATATAAAATTTTATAAAAATAAAATATTATTCTTTTAGCTACATAGTTTGCAAAACTATCTAATAAAACTGAGAAATTTCTCAGTTTTTTCTAATATTAACTGAGACTATTATCAGTTTCTGAGAAATTTATCAATTTTTTTCAATTTTAAAATTGAGTCAATTCTTTCAGTTTTAAATTGAGAATATTCTCAACTTTAAATCTAGAAAAAATTTGAAAAAATTAAACCAAAAAAATATTATTAGTTAAGTAAGTTAAGAAAACTTACTATTAAAAATGATTTAAACTGTAAATTTATAATAAAAAATATATATTTTTATTTTTATATAATTTTGTATTTAATATTAATCTTATTTGATAAATTTCATTGTGTTGATTCTAGAAATATAAATTTTATAAAATTAAATATCTATTGTAAAAATTATGATGATTTCAAATTTTGAAAATAAAAATGAATGGTATGTTACTATACTTTTTGTCATAAGCAATTACAAATGATGAACAACCATTGTTTGAAAGGTAATGTCGCCTATTAAAAATTAATGGAACTTGAAAAAGCAATAAATCTTATCTAGGACTATAAAGTATAAGTTCACAAAATGGAGCTTATGTGTAAATGCTCCTTAAAAAATAGACAAGGTAAATAAGTTTTACAAAATGGATAATGGGATAATTGACAACTGTTCACTTGAGGGGTAATTTGGGAAATTTGATTGGTTGGGTATTTGTGATGATAGCAATTACATAGGGGAAATTCTACTTACACAACACACTTATTTCTTTATTGTCACGCCCCAATTTTTATTATTTGAATAATATTATCACATCCATTATTATAATCCAATACATTTACTTTCATAAACAAATGGAAATTCTCTTATTCGTATATACATTGGATGCAAAATATTTTACAATGAAAGAAATGCCCGTAAACTTACATTATTACATAAAAATAAAGTGTTTAACCCTTTTACAACAATGGCATACCGCCAACAAATATAAGGCCCATTGGCCACCAATTAAAGAAGATCTTTCAACCTTAAACCACTTCTGAACTTGTACCTAAAAAATGATTACAATATGGGATGGACATAAAGTCCAGTAGAGATTCCAAAAACGATCTTAAATAATAGCAACATACAGATAGCTATGATCATGAATGCACCACATCATACAATATAAGTAATATAACAGTTTTATATCCAAAATATACTTATATAATACTTTTTTTTTTCTCAAAATCATCATTTTTACACAAGGTATAAAATCACTTGTTTCTCTCTTTAACCATGTACTTTGATTAAAAAAAATTTACATCAACATCTGTTTTGAAAACACATTCACACATTCTAGTCATAATCTAGTTTTACGCCACAACTCACGGCACACATACCACCAAGAAATCCACCACTTTCCCTGGCCTTAAGGACAAGGGTAAAGAAACACCCACAACAATATACATATACATATATATATATATATATATATATATGTGAATAATGAAAACAACACATACTTCTATTTTTACCGACCTAAAGCACGTATGGTTAATGAAATAATCCACATAACACAACACGCTTTATTGGCCTCACCCAGATAGGAACGACCCACAGATCACACTTTACCGGGCGCAAACTGGAGAGAAGAGGAACCTGTCTGAAGGCGCCATGCTTTACCAATCCCACTAGAGGGTAATGGATCCAAATTCACACTTTACTGAACGCAAATTGAAAGAGAGAGGGAATCATCTGTCAAGGTGCCACGCTTTGGCTTCACTTAGCGAGAAATGGACCCCCAATTCATATCACAACATTCCAGATTACATCAATAATCTATAATTATAACACATACATGTATTCTGCAACAACAACAATGTCATCATTCGCTGATGACCAATGACAAAAACCTTGAACAATTAAATACACGACTCTCGTAACTCAAATCCACAACTGATTCCACCATTTCAAGTTATTAACATTTTTAATGAAATTATTTCAAAACAACCATTTTCCCTACTCACTTTCCAGTTTTCATATTTCATTTCATTTCATTTCACAAAAGAATTACAAACGTCATATCGTTTTCAAAACCAAACTCGTTCTCCCAAATCTCCAACCATTAGTCAAAACCCCCTTTTAATATTCAAAATCCCAATTGGTGGATACACAACCACACCCAACACAATATATCATTAACCAAACAATCACAAGACCCGATTAACTTCTTTTTAGTAATCCAAACTCTAATTCATTAATGTAAACACATACCCTAACCATTACTCAACTTTAATTCCTTTTGTTCTATCAAACTCTAAATTATGAATTAGGGTTTTTCACTACTATCAACATAAATGTGATTAACTACCTCCCAATTTACCAAATCAATCCAAAATATGATTATTTAACTCTAAAAATTCAAAACCCCAAACCCCCTTCATGCCTTTCCAAAGCTCCATAACAAAAAAAAAAAAAATGTTTTTCATGCGATAAAAACTATCACATGTCTATCTATAACAAAATATTGAAAATAAGTAAAGAAATCCCTACCTCAAGCAAGAAGAGAAGAAAGTCCGGAAATCAAACTTCGATGAAAACACGATTTGCTCATATTAAAAGGAAGCACTTGTCATGTTCTATGTTTTGGTATATGGGACGAGGATAAATTCTTACTCTAAAGAGATGAAATGCAAAGGATAAGTGCTGGAAGCTTGAAAATGGAGCAAAGAGACAGAAGAGAAGATAAAAAGTGAAGAAATTTGAAACAGACCGCTCGAGTGGTCAAATTTGCACTCGAGCAGTAATAAAATCTCTCAGTATCTATATTATCTTGAACAGACCGCTCGAATGGTCAAAAGTGCGCTTGAGCGATGAATCAAGGCTTGCAATATCTCAAACAATCTTGAAAAACAGAGCTGGAAGGGTCTATGTACCGCTCAAGTGCGCTTGAGCGAACTATGCACATAGTACATATTTACAATATAGCGATTCCGATTTTGACCCGACCCTTGTTATATCCCAGACTCGGGTTTCATGGTTTCATATTGTTGTTCACATCTTGCTTCCATTGTGTCTCCTTAAATTTGGCTATTGGATTGTTGTGGTTGCATTTGGGATTGGTTGCTTAGTTTTCAAACTTTTGTTGCCCAGAATTTTGCTCCTCCACCCGAGCGGCACTTATTGCGCTCGAGCAGGCTTTGTGAACTCCCAGTATTTTTGCAGGTCTGCAAAACTACTAGGAGAGTGAATTCTACGCTCGAGCGGATTTTTCTGTGCTCGAGCTGTCTCAGCTCAAGCAGCCTTTCTTGCGTTCGAACGTTGGTCGGTTGTCTGTAAAACTACTGGGAGTGTGCATACTACGCTTGAGCGTCAACTCTTGCGCTCGAGCGAACTGTTCATTACAACCCCATTTTACATCACTTTTGTTGAGCTTCTCTCTCTAGGACTCACCTTCACTCTACATTTTCACCTAGATCCGTTGGTTTCTCTACCCTAGTGTCTTTGGGGAAAAGGTAGAGCATCTCAAGAGCTCCATTTTGATTCGAACAAAAGTCAGTTTCGGTGTCTTTGAGGTTTTCTCTTGCTTTGCTAGTCTTCTAACTTTGAGGTAGGGACTTTCTACACTCTCCTATGATTTTTAACTTAGTTATTTATTGTTGTGTAAATAATGTTGGGATTTGGAGGATTTTAGACAAACTTAGGGTTTTGGTTTAAAATCAAAAGAGGGGTTTTCAAATGAAGGTATTGAAAATAATTGTGGCTATATATATGAGGATGTGTTGTGTTAAATTTGTTGATTTTGGCACATGGGTTGAATTTGGAAGACAATGGAGTTTTGCCCTAAAATGTTTCAAATAATTATTTTGTATAAATAATGAAATTGGTACTGGGAATATGAAATTAGATGAATGTTTATATAAATGGTAGAGTTAGATGTGTATTATCACTCACTTATGAAATTTTGGATAATTTATCTATCTTGGAGATTGTATATCTGTTTAGAAATATCTGTTTTAGGCTATCGGTGGAGGATAGCAATGATTGTTGTAAAAATTGCATAAGGATTAGGTGAATTGAAACTAATCTCTTAACTGTTGTCATTGAATATGACTGTATCTTAATATATTCTATATGCATGATATTTGGGAGGAGAAAGGGAATGTACTCTATGTTCTGGAGAAGAAAGGAGATGGACTTCATTGAATTAAGTTGGCCTGTGTATCAAGGATGAAAGTCCTTAAAACCGCTGTATACATGGGTGCCGATTTCTGCGGACGAAATTTCTGTAAAATGGCAAATTGAAGTGCTTGTATAATGGTTGTATTGATTAGAGAACCACTGAGTTGTAGCCTCAGTTGGGTTGTCTAGATAACAATGAATTTGGCTCATGAGTTAAGGCGAGATGAATTGACTTGAAATGAATTGAGATATAAAACTTGGCATATTATGATCTTGTAGAATATGAATGATTTTATTACATGCATTGTATATGCACATTATACTTATATCTTTGTTAAGATTCATATATTGTGTTATATTGTTTCTATTGGGTTTTGGCTCACCCTACTTGGGAAAAATTATTTTCAGGTATTGGTGATATGCCTCTGCCAACGTAGTAGCTTGGACGAATTGGAAGCAAAAGCTTCTTTTGATTGTATTTATTTTGTATAGCCATGGGCTTCAATTGTATTGAGCTAGACTTACTTTTGTTGTAACAAAGCAGTGACTTAGAAAGATGTAAGCCTTTAGGACATATGAATTTCTGTTTAGTTTTCATTCAATTTACTACTTGTAACACATGCTGTAGATTCAAGATGATCTATTTATGAATGTATATCGCATATGTCACCTTTTGTAAGTTAAACTTTAAGTAATGAAAGTATGTTGTTTCAATTATACTTCCGCTTATGAGATGAGTCCATCGTATTTATTTTGGAGCGTTACAACTTGGTATCAGAGCATACCGAGTTTGAATACTTTGGGTACGTAGGAAGTGGTTATTACGACAATGGGTTTGTCTCGCTTGACAGAGACTTTAGTAGGTACAATTTGTTTACGTGATAACATGCTTATGTGGTTATATGGGTATGAGATTTAATTTCTAGGATGTTGATTGAGTCTACGGGGTTTCTAGAAGTTCTATTAGAAAAGCACTTGATAACTGTTGTTTCTAATTGGAACTTTGGCAATGCTGCGGGACGGTTATTATCCAGAAATGAAATTCGTATGTGTTTATGTGATAACGTGCTCATGTGGAGTGAATTATTGTTGTCCACTTCTTTAGGACACGAGTGAGTTAGCTTCAGCACATTTGTAAATGTGCTAATCTATTATGTTACCTTCATTAGGATGTCAGGACGTGAACGTGGTAGTGGTACGCGTTGCAGGCCTAGGAGGCATGAGGTGCCTTTACTAGATGAAATGGCATAGGAAGAAGGGGTTGGTCAAGCCAATGTAGCCAAACCAGTTGGTTAACAAGCCATGGGCACCTTAGCACGCGAAATGGCTGGAGCATTGCGGGAGTATATGGACATTCTCAGGGCTGAGAATCAAATCCAGGCCCAAGTAGCTGAGGCAAGGCCATCAGTCTTGAAGTGAGAGTTTTTTCGGTCAAATCTAGACAAGTTTATGGGTGATCCTAAGGAGCCATTGAAGGCAGATGAATGGCTAGAGCAAATAGTGAAAACGTTCGAGATGCTTGGCATCGAGGACGACTAGCTGAGAGTGACCTTGGCATCTTTCCAACTAAAAGGATATGCGGGTTAGTGGTGGAAGTATGCACGTGGGCACATTGGGGTAACTTGGGAGGCTTTTGTCAGTGCCTTCTAGGATAAGTTTTTGCCTCCCACTATTAGGGAGAAGTTGAGAGATCAATTTTTGAAGCTTGTGCAGTTGAAGACTCTAGTGGCCGAGTTTGAGGCCACCTTTACTAGCCTCTCTTGGTTTGCACCAGAGTTAGTGGCGACAGAGGAAAGCCATTATTTGGAGTTCGTGAAGAGGTTGAGGACTGAGCTCATGTTCAAAGCGGCCAGGTCGATGATTAGGAATTATGGATGTCTTGTGGAGGTGGCGGTTCATCTTAAGACCGTGATGCAGATGAAGGAGGAGAGGATGAGGGGCTCCAGGAGGAGTCAGGATGTTTAGGGGGACAGTAAGAGGCAGAGGGGTTCTAACCCACAACCGTCTTAGGGAGCTCAGTCGAGGTCCACTTTTCCAGTACCGAGTTCGGGTTCTAGGAGAGGTGGTCAAGAAGATGTTACTTGTTACAAGTGTGGCCAGTTGGGCCACAAGTCTCCAACTTGCCCGCAGAGAGGAGGAGGGCAACGATTTGCACCGTCTTCAGCTCGTTCTCAGGGCCAGAGTCAGAGAAGAGGCCAGCCGCCCGTTTGTTATCAGTGTGGGCAGGCAGGGCACATGAGGAGGTTTTACCCACAGTTGGGTGGTACACCCAGTGCATCTGGTTCGAGGTAGACACAAAGCTACCAGCCGGCACAGTAAACACAGGCCTCGAGGGCCAATTAAGGAGCCTTTTGGCTTAGTTAGTGCATCAGGCTTATGCTCCGAGGAGTAAGCAGGTTGAGCAGAGACCTACAGGGCGTGTGTATGCTGTTACCATGCCAGATCTAGTACCAACGCCTTCAGTAGTGAGAGGTACCTTCTTGTTTTGCAATTCAGTTGCTAATGTGTTGATTGACATAGGTGCATCCCATTCATTTATTGCGTCTACATTTGCATTGATTTTGGAGTTAGAGTTGGCTCAGATAGCATCTTCTACCTGTGTAGAATCACCTATTGGTGGTGAGATTGTTTTGAAGCAGGGGTGTCGGGATTGTGACATAGAGATTGTTGGTCGCTGACTTCTTTTTGCATTTGTGTTAATTGATATGTCTAGTTTTGACGTTATATTGGGTATAGACTGGTTGTCATCCTATCGGACTGTTATAGATTGCTACCGTCAGAGGGTTACTGTATGTACCTTGAGCGGTGATTGATTTTATTTCTTGGGGGACCGGGTTGATAGAGTCTTATCACCGGTGTATGATCCGCGTGGGCGGAGTGAGCTTAGTTGCCTTCTTGCCAACTTCTTGAGTACTGAGTGTGATAAAGTTCGAGTCGAATTACCAAGGGTAGTTTGTGAATACCCAGATGTTTTTCTGAAGGATCTTACCAGTTTACCACATCATCGAGAGATCGAGTTCTCTATTGATTTATAGTATGGCACGACACCGATTTCTATGGCACCGTATAGATTTGCACCTGTCGAGTTGAGTGAGTTGAAGATTTAACTCCAGGAATTGTTAGATAAGGGTTTTATCAGCCCTACTACTTCACCTTGGGGAGCACTGGCCCTTTTTTCCAAAAAGAAATATGGTGTGTTGCGACTTTGTATAGATTATTGGAAGTTGAACTAGGTAACTGTTAAGAACAAGTACCCAATGCCTCGTATAAATGATTTGTTTGACCAATTGAAGGGTTCTTGTTGCTTCTCTAAGATAGACCTGAGATCGGGTTATCACCAGTTGAGAGTAAGGGAGGAAGATATCCTAAAGACGGCATTCGTACACGGTATGGCCACTACGAGTTTCTAGTGATGCCCTTTGGGCTAACCAATGCACCAGCTATGTTTATGGATTTGATGAACCAGATCTTCCTTGAGTTTCTAGACTATTTTATGGCCGTCTTCGTGGATGACATCTTGATTTGCTTACTATTCGATGTATTGTGATGCCTCACGGGGAAGGTTTGGGTTGTGTTTTGATGCAAGAGGGGAAGGTAGTAGCCTATGGTTCATAGCAGTTGAAAACACATGAGAAGAACTACCCTAACCATGACTTAGAGTTAGCAGCAGTGATATTTGCCCTAAAGATTTGGAGGCATTACCTTTATGGTGAGAAGTTTGAAGTATTTTCCGAACACAAGAGTCTGAAATATCTATTTACACAGAACGACTTGAATCTAAGGTTGAGGAGGTGGATGGAGTTCATAGAAGATTATGACTTTGAGTTACATTATCATCCGGGAAAGGCTAATGTTGTGGCCGACGCCTTGAGTAGGAAATCCATTAGCAGTGTAGCTTGTATTGCCATCCAGGAATGGGAGATGTTGGGTGTTATTGGGGAGTTTGACTTGCATCTTGGCTAGTCTGTTGAGTCTGTAGCCTTATTTTCGGTAGTTGCCCAACCTACACTTGTGAATCGAGTGATAGAAGCACAGAAGGGTGACCTTGAGGTAGAATACCTCCGGGAGAAGATCTCCAGTGGAAAGGTATAAAGAGGCTTGAACGTGTACTCCAACTCAAGTGTTAGATACCTTGACCGTCTCTTTGTGCCAGAGTCTTACTGAGATGAAGTACTTCGAGAGTTTTACCATTTACGCCTTGCAGTGCATCCAGGAGACATAAAGATGGATCACGACCTTAGCCGCCAGTTTTGGTGGAGGGAAATGAAGAAGGATGTGGCTGTGTTTATGTCTAGGTGCCTTACTTGTCAACAAGTGAAGGCCGAACATCAGAGGCCAACGGGTTTGTTGCAACCCTTGCCTACTGCCGAGTGGAAGTGGAAATATGTCATGATGGATTTTGTTATGGGCCATCCAAGGACTCAACGCGGTAGTGATGTAATTTGGGTGGTAGTTGACCAGTTGACCAAGCCGGCACACTTTATACCTATGCGCGTAAATGACTCGGTAGACTATCTTGCCGACCTTTACATTAGGGACATAGTGAGGTTGCACGGGGTCCTAGTGACGATTGTTGCAAATAGAGATCCGCGTTTCTTGGCTCGATTGTGGCAGAGCCTACAGAGTGCCTCGGGCACGAGACTGACCTTTAACACTGCATATCATCCTCAGACTGACGGATAGTCAGAGCGCACCATTCAGATTTTAGAGAATATGCTTCGAGGTTGTGTCCTTGACTTTAAGGGTTCGTGTGAGAGGCACTTGCCCTTAGTGAAGTTTACCTATTATAACAGTTTCCAATCGAGTATTGGCATGGCACTGTTTGAAGCCTTGTATGGTCGATCGTGTAGATCCCCTGTGTGTTGGGCCGTGGTGGGTGATGCACCTATGTTGGGTCCAGAGTTAGTCCAGAAAATGATGGAGAAAGTTGCACTTATCCATAAGAGGTTGGTTATGGCCCAGAGTCGCCAGAAAAGTTATGCCGACTGTAGGAGGAGACCTTTGTCTTTTGAGGTGGGAGACCATGTATTCTTGAATATATCACCCAGGAGAGGTTTGATGAGGTTTGGAAAGAGTGGGAAGTTGTCCCCTCGATTCATTGGGCTTTTTGAGATCCTTCAGCGGATTGAAGAGGTAGTTTATTGTTTGGCCTTGCCGCCACAGCTTTTTCCAGGGTTCAAGATGTATTTCATATTAGCATGCTTCGGAAGTATGAGCCGGATCCATCCCACGTGTTGGATTGGACTGACTTGGATGTAGATGAGGATGCCTTGTATTAACAGAGACCGGTGAGAGTCTTGGATACATGGGACCAAGTCTTGCGAGGCAGGACAATTCCCTTAGTTAAGGTATTATGGAAACATCACGGGGTGGAGGAAGTAACTTGGGAGCGTGAGTTGGAAGTCCGTTAGAAGTGTCTGGAATTGTTTGTTAATGTTTGAACATGTATTGTATGTTATTATGTTAATGAAATATGAAAACATTGTATATGTTTTGGAAATATATAAACATTGTATATGTTGTTATGTCTTAGAAATGCGAGTTTATTATAAACATTGTATATGTTTTGAAAATATGAATTGCGTATTCAATATTGAGAATTCTTTTATCATGTCGATAGGATTGAATGACTAGAGAATGGGTCATGTTGATGGAATTGCATGATTATCATTATGGTTGTATTTGTTTTTAACTTAGTTTTAAAAATTGATTTGAAATTTCGGGGACGAAATTCTTTAAGGGGAGGAGGTTATAGCGATTCCGGTTTTCACCCCGACCCTTGTTATATCTCGGACTCAGGTTTCATGTTTTCATATTTTTGTTCACCTCTTGCTTCCCTTCTGTCTCCTTAAATTTGGCTATTGGATTGTTGTGGTTGCGCTTGGGATAGGTTGGTTGCTTAGTTTCCAAACTCTTGTTGCCCAGAATTTTGCTCCTCCACTTAAGCGGCACTTCTTGCGCTCGAGCAGGCTTTGTGAACTCTCAGTATTTTTACAAGTCTGCAAAACTACTGGGAGAGATTATTCTATGCTCGAGCGGATTTTTCTGTGCTCAAACGGTCTCAGCTCGAGCGGCCTTTCTTGAGCTCGAGCGTTGGTGGGTTGTCTGTAAAACTATTGTGAGTGTGCATTCTATGCTTGAGGGTCACTTTCTATGCTTGAGCGGAACAACTTATTGTGTTTGACGCTTGAGCGACAACTCTTGCGCTCGATCGGACTGTGCGTATATTAGTTCATAACAGCCACATTTTACATCACTTTTTCATCTCTTTCTCTCTCTAAAACATTTCAAAACCATAGATCTTGAGCTTCTCTCTCTAGAACTCACATTCTCTCTAAATTTTCACCTAGATCCGTTGGTTTCTCTACCCTAGTGTCTCTGGTTAAAAGGTTGAGCATTTCAAGAGCTCCATATTGATCCGAACAATAGTTGGTTTCGGCATCTATGAGGTTTTGTCCTTGCTTTTCCAGTCTTCTAACTTTGAGGTAGGGACTTTCTGCACTGTCCTATAATTTTTAACTTAGTTATTTGTTGTTGTGTAAATAATGTTGGGATTTGGAGGATTTTAGACAAACCTAGGGTTTTGGTTTAAAATCAAAAGAGAGGTTTTCAAATGAAGGTATTGAAACTGGTTGTGGGTATAGATATGAGGATGTATTGTGTTAAATTTGTTGATTTTGACACATGGGTTGGATTTAGAAGACAATGGAGTTTTGCCATAAAATGTTTTAAATAATTATTTTGTATAAATAATGAAATTGGTATTGGAAATATGAAATTAGATGAATGTTTATATAAATAGTGAAGTTGGATGTGTATTATCTCTCACTTATGGAAATTTGGATAATTTATCTATTTTGGAGATTGTATATCTATTTAGAAATATCTGTTTTGGGCTATCGGTAGAGGATAGCTATGATTGTTGTAGAAATTGGATGAGGATTAGGTGAATTAAAACTAATCTCTTAACTGTTGCCATTGAATATAACTGTGTCTTAATACATTGTATATGTATGATATTTGGGAGGAGAAAGGGGATGTACTCCATGTTTGGGAGAAGAAATGGAATGGACTCCATTGAATTAAGTTGGCCTGTGTCTAGGGTGAAAGTCCCGAAAATCGCTCGTATACATCAGTGCCGATTCTCGTGGATGAAATTTTCATATAATGGCATATTGAAGTGTTTGTGTAATGATTGTATTGATTAGAGAACCACTAAGTTGTAGCCTCAGTTGGGTTGTCTGGATAACAATGAATTTGGCTAATGAGTTTATGCGAGATGAATTGACTTGAAATGAATTGAGATATAAAACTTGGCTTATTATGATCTTGTAGAATATGAATGATTTTATTACAGGCATTGTATATGCACATTATACTTATATCTTTGTTAAGATTCATATATTGTGTTAGATTGTTTCTATTGGGTTTTGGCTCACCCTACTTGGAAAAAACCATTTTCAATTGTTGGTGATATTTCTTTGCCAAGGCAGTAGCTTAGAGGAATTGGAAGCAAGAGCTTCTTTTAATTGTATTTATTTTGTACAGCCAAGGGCTTTAATTGTATTGAGCTAGACTTACTTTTGTTGTAACCAAGCAGTGACTTGGAAAGATGTAAGCCTTAGGACATATGAATATCTATTTAGCTTTCATTTAATTTACTACTTGTAACACATGCTGTAGATTCAAGATGAGCTATTTATGAATGTATATTGCATGTGATACCTTTGTAAGTTAAACTCTGAGTAATGAAAGTATGTTGTTTCAATTATACTTCTGCTTATGAGATGAGTCCATCGTATTTATGTTGGTGCGTTACACACAAACTTCAAACAGATATAACTCTCTCGTCCAAACTCTGTTTAGGGCCATTATTGTGTCCAAATTGTGACCCCGGAAATAAGCTTTCCAATGGCTCTAGCTACATATCAAAATTCAAAGTGTGGAGAGACAAAAAGATAAAAGAGTGAAAACTACTCAGGAACAACTATTCAAATTTGGAGGTTCTGATCTAGTCTCGCCTAACCATTTATAGTAATGCCTCAACCAAGGCTCAAATATCAACTATGAAGATTCTCAATTATGATAATCAAATAGTCAAATATAATTATATTATATAAAAAAGTACGGAGTGCTACATTTATGCCCTCCATTTGAGATTTTTTTTTTTTTTTTTTTATTTTTTTCAATTTTACTCCTGTGTGAAATTACCTTTAAGGACAAAAGATAAAAATTAAATAGATTTGATTATCTCTTTATACCCATTATACTTCAATCCCTACTTCTTTTCTTCTTTTCTCATTTCTTCTTCTCTACTGTACATCTTCTTTCAAAAAGTGAGAATCATTAATATTTTGATAATAAAAGAAAGCAATGGATGAAGAAATCATGATAAAAGACCAGCGAAAAAGTTAATAAAACAAAAAGGACCAGCAAAAAAGTGAAATGGTGATTTTTGTTTGTTTGCTTGTTTTTTATGTTTTCGTTTTGTTTTTGAAGAGGGTTGTTTAACTTTTGCTTAGTGTACCAGAACTGAAAGAAATCAAATAGCCCGGAATCACACTCCCAAACAAAAAATGCATATCCGATAACCCATTGCTGAACAAAAAATACTTGTTTAGAAATCTACTGCCGAACAAAAAGTACATGCCTATTAACTCCCTGCTAAATAGTTTTAGTTTTATTTTTCTGACATTTTTTTTTTTGAAGGATTATGCTTCTATTCATTGCAATAAGACTAGTAGTGCATTGTTAATGGTTTGATATATTTATTTGCTTCTTGGTCATCCAGTACTTCTGAAAGCAAGTAACAAGATTCGTTTTCATCACCCATGTGCTAATGGATGAGAGAAAGCATATTCTATTCATATTAATCAATTACATACGCTTGTCAACCATGATGTACTAAATATCGAAACTATCAACAAAATATAAAGAATAGAATCATATCCCGGCAAGTAAGCTCGATAGTTGTGAACCAAGTAACATCAAAAGGAGCTTTAGTGCTCCATCTAGAACTCCATTTGCTTCTCAGCGGGTTGAAAGCACATCTTCATCAGCTAGAATTTTGGATATCCAACTCATAAAAAGGGAGTGAGCTATTACGCCCAGTAAGAAATAAACTTAACACAATATAAATGTTCAGTATGATTATATTCATGCAATGTCATGTTATGCATAAGACTCTTGATTTCATTTTGAAACTCAATGCTCAATGTATAACTTAAAACCCATGTTTGACCCAAACTCTTGAACCTTTATCATACTTTAGAAATTTTCATTTACATTTTTAATAAAACTCTCAATTCGTAAACAATTCCACATTTACTGGCCACCGTGCACAGAAGGGCAATTGGGCACCTATTACATTTCCAATAACCATTTCCACATTTACCGCATACACTTTGAAAACATCTTCACATTTATCGGCCGCCGAGTACAGAGGGCCAATTGGACACCCGGCAACCTATTCAACCATATTCCCTATATTTATCAACGTTAACCACAAAAGGACAATTAGGCACCTTAACAATATACCGATAACATTCCTAAATTTTCCGCCCTCCAAGCACAGAAGGGCAATTGGGCACCTCAATACACACAATGCATTTCCAAAGCACACTCACACCTTTAAATCACCAGACACTTAGTCCAAAACCATGAAAATGTAATGCGATGCATAAATTTACAAATATTCTAATTTACTCCAAAATTCAATTTAATTGCCTAAGAATCCAACAAGTAAAAACTAATGAAATATTCTCTTTTCCTTGACTCCGAGTCTTTCTCATTACCATCCATAATTCCATGCAAAATATTAACTTTACATCCTTCAAACATTCTCAAGTTTCCACACAATGCAACTTCCATGAATCCTCAATAATATCATCATAAATAAAAAATTCATCTCATTCATATATATTCAAGGAAAATCAATTGAAATTCCAACATAAAGTACAAATTAGTTCAAATCTTCTTTCAAATTAAAAATCTCAAATCTAGGGTTTCAAGAAAATTTGAGATTTTCCTCATTTCTTCCACAAATTCTCAAATCATCAAATATTATTCATCAATATGTCCAAACATTCAAAATATTTCAAAAATTTGAGTGAAAACCCCATCTTTGTACATTAACATCTTTTAAATCAAAGTTTTCTAACTCATATCAACCCATAATGTTACAAAATCATACCAAACCATAAATATATAGGGTTAAGAGAATCCCTTACCTCAAAGATGAGAACTAACAAAGAAGACGCAAGCAAGAACTTTGATGAAATCTCAATCTAATCTATCAAGACGGTTGATCTTCACTATCTCTTTGTTTTTCTTGCATGATCTGAGGCTGATCTTTAGTGGAAATAGGTGAAATCAAAAGTTTAGAGTTAGGGTTTTTCGGACAAGAGAAGAAAGAGAGAATAAGAAAAGAAAAAGTGAGAAAGAAAAGAGCAAAAAGTGATTTTAAGTTGGTTGAATATACGCAGACCGCTAGAGCGGTGAACTCAAACTCTTAGCACTTCAGTCTCTAGGGCAAACTACTAGATGTACCCCCTCACTGCTCGACGGTAAACTAACCGCTCGAGCGGTCTCCTAGGACACAACTAGACAGCTCCAAAGGCACTCCCAACACATCAACCTTATTTTCATATGTAATCATTTAAGTAAATATTTTCATTTAGCCTCTTACATTTATATCTCATTTACTTAAGTTTACAATGTAAATAAGGAAATACTCCCATTTGGATTCAAAGAAAAATACAAAAAAATTAAAAGCCAATTAAATCAAAAAGTGGTTCCCTTAGTTTTAATACAAAAATAATTTTCTAATTAAAATTTCTAAGTTTGGCGTTGAAGTAAAGTGGTTAATACATCGTAGGAAAATATCGTAAAATCAAATTAGACTATTTAATATATAAGGAACAATTACCGCAAAAAATATTTTTTAAATCGTAAGTTTTGAAAAATCAATTTTTTACACTTAGAAAATTTTCAAGCTAAGTCCAATCTTTGATAGAAAATCTTTTTAATACAACCATCTTTATAAGAACAAGAATAAGGGCTGGATCTCGACTCGAGCTGTTACAGATAGATTATAATAATATCTCAATGTGTTTTTATAGATATTTGTATTGACAAATTTGAAGATATTTATATTGAAAAATTTTATGAATGTTTGTATGGATGTTTGTACACTTCATGTTTTTATGAATACTTAATGTTTTAAGAAAAGTGAATTTGTAAACGTGCAACAACATATGGCTAGACAAATCTAGCTTATTCGACAACATGACACCAAAATAATCTAAATTATTTGGTAATGTATAATCAAACAGGCCCAATTCGGCCATTAATGTCTGTCCTTCCCGTACAGCCTATGCAATTGGCCTCAAACCCGGTGACTTTGTTCCCACATCCCAAGTAATACGAGTGTATGATAACATAAGTAGAGAGGTCATGTGTACAGTGCAAGTGAGACTCCAGGTGGGCCCATCAGAGCAAGAGATCGAGTTTCATGTCTTGGATGTGTCTGCTACCTTGAATTTGCTATTAGGGAGGCCTTGGTTGCCCCATGTGAGGGATGTCTCCTCCACTCTCCATCAGATGTTGAAGTATCTTCGTGGAGGAGGAGTGGAAATTGTTTTTGGGAACTCCTCCATCCATTCGCCACCAGAGGTGACCATGCTAGTGCTAGAAATCAGACATGGCAAGAAGGATATATTCCTCTCAGGATTCACTCTGGCTGAAGCCCATGTAGTGTAGACAAGTTTGGCCGCAGACGAAGGCATGTACGTCAGTGCCCAGTCCATCTATTTATGAACAAACTGCGGCATGTTCTAGGAATGGGACTTGCAAAGAGTGGTCAGAAAGGTGTTGCAGCACTGGCAGAGGTGCCACACAACTCGCATGCTTTTGGATTGGGCTATCTGCCCACCAAAGAAGACTGGATCAGAAAGAGAGAAGAGATTAGAGGCAGAGCCAAGGCCAAGCAAGCCAGAAAACACTATGAACTCATCCACAAGCCAATCCGGGAGATACTGAATAGTCATTTTGTTCGGGAATGAGAAGACTTCCCTTTTTGTGGCTTTCCCTAGCCTCGGGTAAATTCCTCAAAGCAGATGTCCTAGGTTCGAGATCTTCTTTGACCATTAGCCACAGGACAGTGATGAGGAAAGGACTAAACCAAGCATCAAAGCTGAACAGAGCAGAAAGGTTACTCAGATGGCAACGAGCCTAAAGCAGGGGCAGCACTGGCTAGTCTCCTGACAGATCCTACAGCCAACCTAGAGAACTTGGGGGATAACTTTACTGTCTCCAAGATCGGGGAAGAACCGGGTGTGAACCCAACCAATGGCATTTTGGATGCATCAGGGGCACCATGTCTTACTTAGCAGCTGGAAGAGGGCTATATTTCCAGTTCTGAATCGGGTGATGAACCAGAATCTGATTCCACTGAGTCTGTGGGGTTGGGATCAGATTCAAGTCCTTATAAGTCTGAGTATGGTATTTTTGGGGGTTGTAACCCAGATACCAAAGTCCTGTCTAGGTCTTCATTCAGCTTTTCTTTTGAGTCTGTAACCGAAGATTTGGACCTTTTGAATAAAAACTTTGCAGATTCTATGTACTTTTCAATGCCATTGGTTTATTGTATTAACCAAGATTTTCAAAATTTTAATGAAAATGAATGGGAAGAAATTCCTCTGGCTTTGAAAAACTTGATTAATCGAGAAGAGGAGAGGTTTGCTAAACCCTGTGCTAATGAAATCATTGCCATTAATGTGGGTACTAAGAAAGATACGTGCTTAGTCCAGATCAGGTCCACGTTGTCTTCAGAGGAGCACGGGCATTTAATAGCTTTATTAAAAGATTTCAAAGTTGTTTTCGTGTGGTCCTACGAAGACATGCCTGGAATCGATCCTGATATTGTACAGCACTAGATCTCTCTTAACCCTAAGGCCCGACTAGTCAAACAGAAGCTGCGTAGAATTTGTCCGGATTGGATGCTGAAAATCAAGGAAGAGGTCACCAAGAAGATTGATGCAGGATTCTTGTTAGTATCCCAGTATCTGACTTGGTTGGCCAACATTGTCCCGGTGCCGAAGAAGGATGGTAGAATTCTGGTTTGCGTCGACTTTCGGGACTTGAACAGAGCCAGTCCAAAGGATGACTTTCCTTTGCCGCACATTGATGAATTAGTGGATGTCACTGTTGGCCATGCCTTGCTCTCATTTATGGATGGGTTTTTAGTGTATAACCAGACGGCATAACCTAAGGACAGAGAGAAGACTACATTCACCATTCCGTGGGGTACCTACTGCTACCAGGTTATGCCGTTTGGGTTGAAAAATACTGGAGCTACCTGTCAGAGGGCTGCGACCACCATTCTATATGACATGATCCACAAAGAGGTTGAGTTGTACGTGGATGACATGATCATCAAATCCAAAGAACGAGAGGGCCACAACACTACGCTGGAAAAATTCTTTCAACGGATCAAAGAATACAAATTGAGGTTGAATCCACAGAAATGCACCTTTGGCGTAGTGGCAGGAAAAATACTGGGCTTTCTGATCACGCAGAGAGGAATTGAAGTAGATCCATCCAAAATCAAAGCCATCTTAGAAATGCCAGCACTAAGGACCGAAAATGAGGTGTGTGGCTTTCTGGAGAAAGTGCAATTCATAAGACGGTGTATTTCCAAATTAACCTTGACTTGTGAACTATTATTTGGTCTCCTAAAGAAAGGGAAGAAATTTCGATAGGATGATCGCTGTCAGTTTGCTTTTGAACAGGTTAAGCAGTATCTCTAGAATCCACCTGTGTTATCACCACCAGAGCCGGGGAAGCCTCTGACTCTGTACTTGTCGGTGACAGATACAACCATGGGGTGCATGCTCGCTTAGGAATCTGAAGATACTCCTTTGGAGAAAGCTTGCCTAGCCTTGGTATGGGCTACCCGGAAGTTGAGGCACTACTTGTTAGCTCACTCTGTAATCCTGGTTTCGAGATTGGATCCTATTAAATACCTCTTCGAGAAACCGGCGCTTACAGGTAGGCTAGCCCGTTGGTTGCTTCTCCTATCCAAATTTGATCTTAAATATGTCACCCGCAAGTCAGTCAAGGGAAGAGTTGTAGCGGAGTTCCTAGCAGACCACCCGGTAGAAGGAGTTGAAGCAATGGAATACTTGTTCCCAAATGAAGACATTCTGCATGTGGAAGAGAGGACATGGACGATGTACTTTGACGGCGTGTCCAATAAGTACGACTATGGGATAGGTGTATTTCTGATAGCACCCGACGACTCCCTTATACCTTTAGCCTTCAAACTCTGGTTCAAGGTGTCCAATAATGAAGCAGAATATGAAGCGTGTATTGCTGGTTTAGAAGCTGACCTAGAACTAGGGGCAATAAGGTTGGATATCATTGGGGACTCAAACTTGGTTGTCTCTTAAGCAAATGGGGACTGGAGAGTCAAAGAGGAGAAAATGAAGGTTTACCATTAGACCCTGGATATATTCTGATTCCTAGATTTTAAAAACTAACATTTACACATCTGTTGAGGGAGAATAACCTATTTGCTGATGCTTTAGCAATTTTATCTTCTATGGTAGACATCCCACTTGGAGTCCGGATGCGTCCAATTATCATCGAATAGAAATACACGCCGGCCTATGAAACTATTGTCACTATAGATGAAGTGCAAGACAAAAAAACCCAGGTATTAAGATATTTGGCACTTTTTGGAAAATGAGATGTATCCACCAGGGGCAAACGCCAAAGACAAATGGGTAATACGGCGTCTGGCAGTCCAATTTATCATCTACGAGGGGTAAGCTATATAAGAGGTTATCTGGGAATGCATAAATTGTGTGTGGAGGAAGAGGAATCGAAGCACCTTATGGAGGCTATCCACGGCGAAGAATGCAGGGCGCATATGAATGGTGTGATGCTAGCCTAGAAGATCCTCAGACAAGGCTATTACTAGTTCACCATGGAGGAGGATTGTATTGATTTTGGGCGGCGATGCCACAAATGTCAAATTCATGCCAATCGCATGAATATCCTGGTGTCAAAGCTCTATAACATGACTTCGCCATGGCCTTTGTCAGTCTGGAGAATCGATGTTATCGGTGTTGTCTCGCCAAAGGGGTCAAATGGACATGAGTATATCTTGTTGACGATTGCTTATTTTACAAAGTGGGTGGAAGCTCAATCCTATGTAGTGTTGAAGGCATTGCATATGGCCAAATTTATTAGAAACAATATCATCTGCAAGTACGGAGTTCTGAATGAAATCATCTCAAATAATGGCTCACACTTCAAGAAAGAGGTGGTAGATCTGCTTAAGAAATACAACGTGGGTTTTCACAAGTCATCAACATATAGACCACAGGCCAGTGGAGCTGGTGAGGCCGCTAATAAGAATATTAAAAACATCCTGCAGAAGATGGTTGAGACCTACAAGGACTAGCCGGATAAACTGTCGTTTGCACTTTGGGGTTAATGGACATTGATCTGAACTTCCATAGGGGCAACTCCTTATTCTCTCGTCTATAGGATGGAGGTTGTTCTGCCAATTGAAATTGAAGTGTCGTCGCTACGAGTTATGACTGAGTGTTAGATAGTGGAGGTGGACTAGCAACAGAGTAAATTTGAGGAGTTGATGTTGTTTGATAAGAGAAGGCTAAAGGCATTATATCATGTCCAAGGTTACCAGCGCAGAATTGCTAGGGCTTTTAACAAGAAGGTTAAGTCGCGGAATCTCAAGGAAGGAGATATGGTACTGAAAGACAACCGAGCTCTCATCCATGACCCTAGGGGCAAGTTTAGACCCAGTTGGACTGGTCCTTACATCATCAAACCTATCTGGTCGGGTGGAGCAATTATTCTCATAGACCTAGATGGCCTGGAATTTTCACAACCGTTCAATATGGACAAGTTGAATAAATATTACCCCTGAGAGGCTCGCTAGGCCAAAAACTCGGAAGGGTGACCTAGGCAAAAGTTAGAGCATGAAAAATTGAAAATACACAAAAACTGAGCTCGCAAGCTCGAAAACCCTAAAGGGCAACTTTGGCAAAAGTTAGAGTGCAAAAAGAGAGAGTTAATACTCGAGTGAACCTAAACCGAACTACGTAAGGCCTGATTCCCATCTTTGGGATACATAGGAAACTTTATTCTGAAGTTTGGCTGTAACCATCTCCAACTCAACTATCCTATCCATTTTTCTGATCAGGTCATCTTTGTTCATCATTTGTTAGTTTGGTTATGATCTTCATTTTGGGAAGAAAAGTTGGTTACAATGCAGAGCAGTAGTGGTATGCAATCAGGGGCAGTTATGATCTTTTGATTCAAGGTTGTATATCTCGAAGGTTTGACTCTGAGCGTGTCAGATAGTGATCATTTTCAAAAATGGTTTTGGAAAATTTTAATAAAAGTTGATTTTGTTCAAAATTTTACCTTTTACAACTTAGACAATTTTTGGGACTAAAAGAAAAAAAATTATTGCTCACAATAATTCCATTGATTTCAACACAAGTACATTTTCCAACTCTCTGATACAAATTAAAGTTGGTTTTACATCATAAAACTTGGAAAGAAATGTCAAAGCAATAAACTAGGGGCATAGGTGAGTCAAGTGCACCTACGTCCTCTGCTTGTGCTTGCGGAAGTCTCTGTAGCTAAAGTACGCCTGATTTGTGCCTCATTCTCGAACCAAGCCAAGCACTCGCCAGAAAGGGCTTAACTGAAACTAGGGGTAGGGGCTAGGAGCTCTCTCGTCCTCCAGGCAACAAGGTACCGAGCCAGGTATGAAGTATGAATCGGGAATGAAGGCGGGTATTCTACCCCCTCCTCTAGGCAGGTCTGATCATGCCCGAACTGGCATCTAAACCAAAGGGAAAGTAGAACACGCAATGCGTGAGGCCAATCAACTCAATACCCAGCTGTCGGGACATGTTGTAACTCATCTCAGTCAGATTGAGCCAGGGGCAACACCAAGCTATATCAGCTACAGATCTGCTGCACATCCAGTTACACCACCATCCCTTATTGGGAAATTCCACTAGTTGCCGGCAGAAGAAATAAGCTCAAGCTGAATACTCAGGGCAAGGCTCCACCACTTTCAGCTTATCTATGAGTCATACCTAGGCAGGGATAAAAAATAAGAGAGATTAAAGAATAGAGAGATGTGCATAGAGAGAAAAGTAAATAAAGGGCTTCGAAAGAAAATAAAGCAAGAGTGCCGAGTGATGTACGAGGCATATATCAGAAAGGGTGGGAAATAATACCTGAAGAAGTAGTGGACTCCCCACAAATTTGGTGGTCTCTCGCCAATGAAAAGCATCTAAGCCCATCAGGGTCTCGCCCGACATCAAACCAATACAACTCTTACCTTCTTTTAGACATTGGGCCACTTCGATCAATCGAATACTGGTTCTGTCGTAACTAGGGGTAAGAAAGAAATGCGCGAGCATACATAAACATAGGGCATGTTGTCGAAAACCTCGCCAGAGAGGGTCGCCTCTATCACCGATGTCAGAAAATTGATGAATCAAGCTGGGTATATCTAGCTCTCCTCCATGGGCCAACGATCGAGCTTCATGCAAAGTGAGCCCAAACATTCATCTCAATGCCTGGGCGTGGCAAAACGGGACTGAGGCATGATTTCTTCATCATGCCAGGTTTCCATCAATTCTCGAAATTCTTCAAGAGTCGAGCACATTTCTTGTGTTCCGAAGTGAAATACATGCGTAATTGGGTCCCAGCACTGGGCCGCGGCATGAAGGAACGAAAAACAAAGCAGCGTACAGCTTAATGGAAAAAGTGCATTTATGCCGAAACCTCAGAAATTTACCTTTTTTGTGCCGTCTAAAGTGGCTATCCAATCCGTGAGCTTCTCGGTAAGGAATATCTCCATTTGTGGAAGAAACAGTAGCAAAAATGAGGTTTTGGTGAAGAAATCACGAAGAAGAACCTTTTGTAGAAGATAAGGCTATGAGTGGAGACCAGTTGTCAGTTGTCTGGTGGATCCATCACAAGTGGCCGGCCACCCACTTTTTGTGGCTTGCCGTCCACTTGTGTGGCTTGTAGTTCACTTGTGGGCTTGACAGTTTTGGCAATCTGGTTTTGTCTTGGTCTTTGTGTTTTGAGGTCTTATTTTGCGTCTTTTGGGTTTAGCAAGTGTGTATATTTGTGTTTGAGTTGTTTTTGCTTTGTTTATCGAGTTGTATTTTGTATTTTGGCCATTGGTTGACTCATTAGCCAATTAAGAACATTGTGCCAGTACAAGTTTTTTTTATTTTTGGTTTCAAATTCAACTCCATGTTCATTCTGCAAATGTAGTGCCCATGATGCAAAAACAATAACTCTTTTCATAAAACTGCAGGGTTTGCCCCCTGATCATAGTTTTTACAAAAGAGAGTACAAGTTTTCAAAAGTAGAAGTAAAAGCCTATCTGAAGGTATACATGTGCTGAACTACCAAAATAAAAGAAACTAAGCAAAAAAAGTACAAAAATCAGCGCCAGTCATCTCAAGCTCGAGAGGCCCTCTTCGTCATCTTCTTCGGAGGGGACTCAGGGGCACTGTCTCTGTCAGCACTGCTATCAGAATCAAACTCTGAGCTAGAGCCGATCTCTTTATCTCCGCTCCCTACCTCAAAACCAACCTCGGCGTCATCTACTCTCCCTGACCCTGAGCCAGCATCATCACTTCCGCTCTCAGACTCAGAGCGTCGGCTCACTGCCTCCTCAGAGTCACTGGCCTCGGTATCATCCCCATTCAATACAAGCTCAGACTCGTTGCTCTGGCTCCGATCACCCTTGCCTCTGTCTCGACCTCGGCGCTCATCTCTGCCATGCGCTGGGGCCTGTCTACCTCTCCTCCCTGCCACCGGAGGAGGTGCTGTTGGTGCCACTGCTATTGGTGTTCTCGATACAGATGGGATCTGGAAAACAAATGTCGACATATCAAATACAGTGTATGTATGTGAAATGAGTACAAAAGGTACAGTATGAGTATAACGTGTCAATGCAGTGAATCAGTGCAATGTGGAGTGGTGTGAATGTTACATTATGCGTATCAGTGTACTAGTGGGAATGTGAAGTGTGGTGCACAACAGTGTGAGGTAAAAGTGAAATGTATGTGGAAAATAGGAAAAAAATACCTAGATATCGTGGAGATCAAGCAACGTCTCTCTTCTCTGCACCATGCCAATTAGAGAAGCAACCAGCTGGAGTAGGCCCTCTCTGTACTTAGTCGGTGCCTGCAAGTGCATTTGAATGATCAGTATCTGGAACAATTAATATCTGGAAAGGGAGAGTGTGGCTATAAGCTGTAAAGTGTGGTCCATACTTGAGGTGCACCACGGGCTCTGACATACATATGCCCTGCCTCAGGTGGCTCTATCGAAATCTGGTAGGCTGACGCTCGGCCGCCAACATGTACGCAGTAGGAATCACCGGCTAACCAGCAACCTGCACAATGAGAGGGGCCTTCCCAATATCAGCTTTGGTCTCCTGAGCAGCCTCACCTGCCAAGAAAGTACCTGCTGCTGCATCACCCGCACGAACTCCTGTCAGGGGTGGCATGAGATGAGTCTGGATGAAAGTCACATAATCATTGTGAAAACCCGACCCTCTCATACTTTAAGTCTTTAATTATATATGTGAGTATATGCTGAATGTGAAATTACATGTTTAAATGTGTGAATTACATGATTATGGAATTGTATCTATCGGTTATAAGAAAATCTGTCGAAATTACGTCCTTTGGACTGAAAATTAAAATCCTTAAAGGTGCGATCAACCAAAACTGACCACATAGCTATGATCAGTATGATTTTTAGAGTCTAATATGAATTTTGGTAAAATTTTGATTCGGAATGAATTATCTTGTGTGATTTTGGCTCGAACTCTAAAATTGACGGCCTAAATAGGCTCAGAAACTGAAATGGTGTACCTGGATAGGTGAATTGGAATTTTTGGAATCATTTGGGAAGTTTAATTAAAAATTAATTCCGTTTGATTCGTTAAGGTGTGTTTAGGCCACCTTTAATTGTGTATATATATAAGTGATATAAGCCATTTGAGATCATCTTTATCTAGACTTAAAACACAAAATCTAAGGAGGAGAGAGAGAGAGAGAGAGAGAGAGAGAGTTCTAGAACGAAAAAAAAAGATAGGGAGAGCTCAAAGAGAAGAAGGAAGTGAACATTAAAGATAAGCTAATCTACAACAAATTAGCCAACTAAGGTAAGCATCTTCCTCTAATTCTATGAATAAAAGTGGTATTCCTCATGAGATCATATAATCTGGGTTGAATTAAGAAGCTGAATGATGTAAATTGGTGTAAATTGAAGTAAGAACCCTAAAGGAGAAGATTACTTGGTTTTAGCATTTAGAGTTCTAAGCTATATATATACATATGAAATTGGACTTGGATTTCTTGGATTTGTTTGATTTAAGAGTCAATTGCTCTGAAATTACTTGACTTGGGTTAGATTGTGAAAAAGTGAGCCTTACTCTTTGGGTTTTGTGTGATTAAAACTCATGTATAATGGTTATGTTCTTGAGTTTGAAGGGAAATGAAGAAAATCATGAATTTATGGGAACTAGGGTTTTGATTTTGGAAGTTAAGCAAGTTTTAATCTAACTGAGCTTGAATTACACTTTTATTATGTTTGTGTGTCATGTTTTTGAAGTGAAAATACTTGAACTGAACCTTAGAAATGTATTTGGAAAGCTTGAATTTGTTGGATTTTCAAACTACACAAACAGAGCCCAGAACCACACGTGCGGGGCTCACAACCGCACGTGCGGGATGCACAGCCGCACAAGTGGAAAACATGGGAAGCAGGTCGAACATTCTAAAATAAAAGCACACGTGGGCCACACGTGCGGTGGGGGTCTTCCGTACGTGCGGGGAACATGGAGAAAAACTGTATCTTATTATACATCTTTTCGACCCTCTGAATCTATTAATGTGTATGTTTAAGCCCTCCGAAATACTTAAAGATGAATAGAAATTGAACGAAACAGAGAAATAATTAAAGAAAAGAAGCTAAGAAAAGGTGAATTGCTTATGAAGTTGCGTGTGTGTGCCATGTGTAGGTCACTCACCAGAAGGGACCATTGCATGACCAAATCACTGTGAGTAATAGTATTGTAAAGATATGTTCACTGATATTTATTTTGATACATAAATGATGTGCTTTTCTGAAATTATGTTGCTATGTTCATTGGTATTTACTTTGATACATAAATGATGTGCTTTTCTGAAATTATGTTTTATTCGAATGAATGAGTTTCAAGAATTGTGAGAAGGAATCTGGATAAGAAATATGATTTGCTTATGCTATGATAAGCAGGCCCAAGGCCGTTCCAGTTATGCTATGATATGTGGGCTCAAGGCCATTCCGGTTTATGTAAGAGATGGAGACATGTCAATGTTCCATCTACTCTGATAAGATACATTTGGACCTGAGTTCAGGTGAGAGATGGAGACATGTCGATGTTCCATCTACTCTATGATAAGATCCATTTGGACTTGAGGTCGTTCCGAATAGCTGTTAACACATGATTGGGCCCAAGGCCGTTTTGTAGTAAGTGTGGGCCCGAGGCCGTTCTGTATCATATGTTAGCCTAAGGTCGTTTTGATAAATGGGCCTGAGGCTGTTCTGTGGACCCGAGGTCATTCTGTAAATGTGATTTAAGAAAAGTATGAGTTTATATTATTTTGCTTACTTTGATGTTGGGCTTATTCATTTAACCTCTTTACTGTATTATTACTCATTGAGCTTCGCTCACTTTGTATTTTATATGTATGTAGGTAATCAATCTGGAGACCAATCATAGGTCAGTCTTAGGAGTCCTTTTGTGGATCTGTTTTGCCAAGTCTCCAAGATGGAGCTTTTGCCCTTTTGAGATCCTTTGTGCTAAGTCTACCCTTTTGTCAATCCGCCCAAGATGCTCCTCTATGTCAAGGATTTAACTTTGTATTGTTAGAATTATGTATTTTATTAAGTCTCATGTATATGTGTGTAAGATATATAAGATTTGTATATGAATATAACTTACTAGTGTGTTGGAATGTTTTAATTATTCTAGTTACATGTATGCACAAGCTCAATGGACATTATTATTTGATTTGCTTTCGCTTTAGGCCCCGATATTATTTAAATATTTTGAAATTTTGTTTTTGAGACCGAAGGTAATCTAAGGTTACTGGCCGGTCATGATCCAAACTTTTAGGGCCGGGTTTGGGTCGTGACAGTTGGTATTAGAGCACGAGTTAATATCTCACATACGTATCCATTGGTCATAAGAATGTCTAGAACAAATTTAAGGTGCATGCATCTAATATGTAAGTGATAAGTTATGCATCCAAAAATATATGTTTGTGATTGTGTAATAAGTCTAAGTATTCAAGCTAAGGATCAAATGCTATAGGGGATTGTGATCATTATAAAGGGGACTGGAATGTGTTTGTTTAATAAGTGTAGTATTGAAACTAAGAGCCAAGAACTATTGAGGAATTTTTCACATTAAAAGGAAATTGGAATTGTTGACTAGAATATTAGTGAGTACAAGTAGAATGATTTGTGAAATATTGCGGAATATCGATGATTATAGGCAATCGGAGTGTTATGGAATTGTGTGGAATTTTAATGTTACAAGGGAATCAAAATGTTGATTAGAACAGTGGTGACTTTATGTATATTGATTTGTGGATATATAGATGAATCTCATGGAAAACCTATGTGATGGTCAATGGAATGTGTGGAATCATGATGATTGTGTGGAATTATGAGACCGCGGTGTTTGATACGGTATGTTGATATGTGAAGATATTGTATGACATCGTGAACCATAGAGTATAGATGATTATGTATGATGTTATGTTCTAAGTTACCTATTACCCTTTGTCTTTAGGAAAATGTGGTAGGAACTATGCAACGTTACGATAATATGTAAAACCAACAGAAAAGTTAGACGAGAAGTTGAAAGAAGAACCGAGAGTAAATTTAAGGGCCTTGTGGTTGGAGATACAAGTGGTTTTAAGCACCATTGTTAGATATAGAATGATAAGTGAAATTTCTATTTTTCTTTCTGTTTGATTAAGATTGTCCAATTTGATTAAGTCATACACCCATGTGAATATGTGTGAATAGAAAGAGAATTGTATTCCACCTTAGTAGACTATCATTTGTATGAATGGCTCAAGTTATTAGAACTATATCATCATCATTAGAACTCGTGAAGACCATCGGAAGAAGAATATTTATACTTACACTATAAAGCTATATGGTTGGTCCCTTAGGAAGCATAATAACATCCCCACATGAGTAATGGTCAATTGGAAGTATGTAAAGTTTTGTTCTGATTTGAAAGTCCGTCTAATGTTATTTGGATGCAACTCATCACTTGTTATAGTAAAAAAGGATCAATAAACTTCGGGAAGATGTGATTCTGTTATGACTCTGATGAGATTTTGTTCTGCCTTTAATATGTTTCTGTTCTGGATCCGACTAATTGAGAATAAAATGTTTTTATGAAATTGAAGCCATTATTATGTTATTGCTAATGGAAGAAAAAGGCTGGAACTGTGGTTGTTGTTGGTGTTGATACTAAAGTTTTGCTGAAGATCTCATATACAAAATGAGTGCAAAAATAATGACTCGTAAGTTGTCCATGTCAACATAGTACTGACCCGTAAAGGAGTCCAAGAATATGTTTAATTAACGCAAGAGGTAACGTTTGTATGATGATTAATTCAGGACTCGTTCCTTAATTTCAATCCATTTGGTTCGAAATGAGTTGATTATTAGGATTAAACTTATTTGATCTATTGTGTTTGGAGATGTTATACCATAAGTTAGACTCAATGCTTTTGGCATGGATTATTAAAATGTGATCTTGAGTGTGATAAGTAAATGTTGATCATATACCTAAGCGAGTTATTTCTGACCACTAGAATTAAATGACTTTTCGTGTGGAACTAATGGCATAGGTACTCATGTTATTGAATGAGCTATTGATTTGATGGACCGAAAGTTGAATCTGTTATTAATGTTGTATCAACACTTATTTATGTGGAAGACTTTATGTGGGATGTGAAGTTAAGGAAAATTATGAATATCATTTGTGAGATGTGTGAGGCACTAGAAGCTATATGGTTAGTTAAATCAAAGCATTGAATAATGTACTGAGTGAGAGAAGTATGTGGTGGTTCATATGCTTGTGACTTAATGTTATGAGATTAACTTTGAGATGTGCTGTAAGTTACAAATAGCTTTTGATAACAACATGAACTGGCACGAATCACAATTTGGGTAACTGGGACGAATCACAATTTGGGTTATAAGGTTGAATCTAATAGTTAACCTATTTTGAAGGCTTTATGTGGATAACAACGATAGAATAATTTGATTCATTTAGACTGAGGAAGTATAATCGTGAATATCATTTGAGATTGAGACCTGACTATTCGGAAACCTGTGACTTATTGGACGTATATGTAGGGGTGAATAGAAATATATGAGCTATGAGATTGATGAGAACAAATGTGTCAGTACTTAGTGTATGTATGTTTTAATGTTACGGGGCCAACTTCAAGGTTCACTTCATATTAATGCCTATTATGAGATAGCTCTTAAGGATTATGATGAATTACCAATTTGGGTTCTTAATCATTCAAGGAAAATGAGTTGAACTCTTGATATGTGACCATCGAAGGGTAAGGAAGTTACTTGAGAAGTAATGTAGCAGGGCAAAGATTTACGATTTGTTCCTTATGAGTGACACAAGTTTGGAGGACCAAACCTCCTAAAGGGGGGAACACTGTGACAACCCGACCCTCTCATATGCTTTAAATCTTTAATTATATGTGTGAGTATATTCTTAATGTGAAATTACATGTTTAAATGTGTGAATTACATGATTATGGAATTGTATCTGTCAGTTATAAGAAAATCTGTCGAAATTACATCATTTGGACTGAAAATTGAAAGCCTTAAAGGCGTGATAAACCAAAACCGACCACATAGATATGATCAGCATGATTTTTAGAGTCTAATATGAATTTTGGTAAAATTTTGATTCGGAATGAATTATCTTGTGTGATTTTGGCTCAGAAACCAAAATGGCCTAGATAGGTTAATTGGAATTTTTGGAATCATTTAGGAAGTTTAATTAAAAAATTATTTCATCTGATTCGTTAAGGTGTGTTTGTGCCACCTATAATCGTCTTTATCTTGACTTAAAACACAAAAATCTGAGGAAGAGAGAGAGAGAGAGAGTTCTAGAACGAAAAAAAAAGAGAGGGAGAGCTCAAAGAGAAGAAGGAAGAGAACATTAAAGATAAGCTAATCTACAACAAATTAGCCAACTAAGGTAAGCATCTTCCTCTAATTTTATGAATACAAGTGGTATTCCTCATGAGATCATAAAATCTAGGTTGAATTAAGAAGTTGAATGGTGAACATTGGTGTAAATTGAAGTAAGAACCCTAAAGGAGAAGATTACTTGGTTTTAGCATTCAGAGTTCTAAGCTATATATATACATATGAAATTGGACTTGGATTTCTTGGATTTTTTTGATTTAAGAGTCAATTGCTCTGAAATTACTTGACTTGAATTAGATTGTGAAAAAGTGAGCCTTACTCTTTGGGTTTTGTGTGATTAAAACTCATGCATAATGGTTATGTTCTTGAGTTTGAAGGGAAATGAAGAAAATCATGAATTTATGGGAACTAGGGTTTTGATTTTGGAAGTTAAGCAAGTTTTAATCTAACTGAGCTTGAATTACACTTTTATTATGTTTCTATGTCATGTTTTTGAAGTGAAAATACTTGAATTGAACCTTAGAAATGTATTTGGAAAGCTTGATTTTGTTGGATTTTCAGATTGCACAAATAGAGCCCAGAACCGCACGTGCAGGATGCACAGCCGCACGAGAGGAAAACATGGGAAGCAAGTCGAACATTCTGAAATAAAAGCATGTGCGGGCCGCACGTGCGGCACACTTTTCCGCACGTACGGTGGGGTCTTCCGCACGTGCGGGGAACAGGGAGAAAAACTGTATCTTATTATACATCTTTTCGACCCTCTCAATCTATTAGTGTGTATGTTTAAGCCCTCCAAAATGCATAAAGATGAATAGAAATTGAATGAAAGGGAGAAATAATTAAAGAGAAGAAGCTAAGAAAAGATGAATTGCTTATCAAGCTGTGTATGTGTGCCATATGTAGGGCATTCGCCGAAATGGACCATTGGATGACCAAATCACTATGAGTAATAGTATTGTAAAGACATGTTCACTGATATTTATTTTGATACATAAATGATGTGCTTTTCTGAAATTATGTTGATATGTTCACTAATATTTATTTTGATACATAAATGATGTACTTTTTTGAAATTATGTTTTATTCGAATGAATGAGTTTGAAGAATTATGATAAGGAATCTGGATAAGAAATCTGATTTGCTTATGCTATGATATGTGGGCCCAAGGCCGTTCCGTTTTATGTGAGAGATGGAGACATGTCGATGCTCCATCTACACTGATAAGATACTTTTGGACCTGAGTTCAGATGAGAGATAGAGACATGTCGATGTTCCATCTACTCTATGATAAGATCCGTTTGGACTTGAGGTCGTTCCGAACAACTGTTAACATTTGATTGGGCCCGAGGCCGTTTCGTATTAAGTGTGGGCCCAGGGCTGTTCTGTATCATCTGTGGGCCTAAGGTCGTTTTGATAAATGTTAGGCCTGAGGCTGTTTTGTGGACCCGAGGTCATTCTATAAATGTGATTTAAGAAAAGTATAAGTTTATATTATTTTGCTTACTTGGATGTTGGGCTCATTCATTTAACCGCTTTACTGTATTATTACTCATTGAGCTTTGCTCACTTCATATTTTATATATATGTAGGTGATCAATCTAGCGACCAATCTTAGGTCAACCTCAAGAGTCCTTTTGTGGATTTGTTTTGCTAAGTCTCCAAGATGGAGCTTTTGCCCTTTTGAGATCCTTTGTGTTAAGTCTACCCTTTTGTTAAGCCACCCAAGATGCGCCTCTGTGTCGAGGCTTTAACTTTGTATTGTTAGAATTCTGTATTTTATTGATTCTCATGTATATGTGTGTGAGATATATAAGATTTGCATATGAACATAACTTACTATTGTGTTGGAATTTTTTTAATTATTCCAGTTATCATGTATGCACAAGCTCAATGGATATTATTATTTGATTTGCTTCCGATTTAGGCCTCGATGTTATTTAAATATTTTGAAATTTTATTTTTGAGACCGAAGGTAATCTAAGGTTACTGGCCGGTCATGATCCAAACTTTTAGGAGCGGGTTTAGGTCATGCCAATCGCCCTCCACTCTGAAATAGTTAGCATCCAGCCGCACCATAAACTGAATAATAGTTCTAGCTATGAGTCTATCGGTTGTCCTCATGGATGTTGGAGGTGGCATAGGAACGACTGGGATGGGTGAGCCTAGAGTCTGGCGTATGAAATACTCACCCAAGAACCAGGCCCGGCAGAGTGGGCCCTCTAACAAAATCCGGAATCGTGACGTGGCCCAACCATCGGCAGACTGGTCCCTCACTCCAGCTGTCACCCAGGGTTGCCACATGATCTGCAAACAGAGAATGTACAGATTGTTGGTTGCCGTCAGTTATTGAAGTATGAATCAGAACAATAGTAAATAACAAATGATTGTGAGTTTCGAATTACCTCATGGGCAACCACCTTATCAAAGTATTGGCGGTAGAAAGCAAATGTCATATCGTTGTGGCTTCGGCGCCGGTACCGGCCATCATATCGTCGCGAGTAAGGCATGACTAGATAGATCTCCTCCACTAGCTCTGGAGCTAGAGCTGTGAAATAAGTGTAAAGCCATAACTGCAAGAAAAGATCAGCAATGTTATACACAAAGTGCCAACAGATATAAAACAGAAAGTGCAAAGCAGAAAGCACCATCTGTCAATAGATATAGAACAGAAAGTGAAAAGTAAAAAGCACGGTGTGTCAACAGATATAATATAGAAGGTACAAAGAAGAAAGCACAATGTGTCAACAGAAAGTGCAAAAGCAGAAAGGTGTGGTACATAGCTCCTAGGCTCTCCAGTAGTTTCCAACCCGCTTTCCTTTCATGCGGGAAGTGGAACTAATACAGTCGTAGAGTGTGGCGAGGCCAGCTCCACCCCAGTCGTAAAACTAGACTCGGGGCAAGGTAACAAGGGCGCTTAGCAAATACAAATCCACGGTGTTCCACCTGTTCACAAACAAGTGGTATCGAGGAGGAACATCAAGAAAAAGCCCTAGACGTACTGCTCTACGTCCTCCTGTGTCTCGGGCTTACTCCCTCGGAAGCGCTCAGAGAACTTATTGTATCTCACCATCGCTAGCCTGTAAGAGGTGGGCGCACTGCAAGTAGGTAGATCCAAGCCGCTAGATCCAAGCCGTCTCCCACTCGCTCATATCCATGTCAAAGGGGATCGAATCACCCCCTACTCTTAAGTCTGTGATCACGGAGAATTCATAGGAAATTATCGTCATCTCCCCAACGGAAGAGAAGTGGAAAGAGTTAGTGGTGTCCCACCACCTCTCCACCAACGCTCCTAGTATAGCCTGGCTAGCCATATGTCGTAAGAGCCCGGTGCAAAATAAGCCAAAGTCGGCCTCATCAAGAAGATCGCAGACCTCGGGCAGGAGCTCATGATACCAACCTCTGGCTGTCACTGCCCCCGTAACCCCTGCAAGAATGAGAGTCCCCCTGTGGCAAAGAAAGAGTGAATCAGATGAAAGACAGTGATAAAAGAGCAGTCAGATGAAAGGCAGTGTAAGAAATACAGTCAAATGAAAGGCAAGAGAGCATAAAAATAAAGTTTGTACCATAGAAACACCGTAAGAAAGGTGGGAGTATGGCTCTCTCAACAAAACGTCCTCTGGTATGTGTAGACACCCCATTTTTGACCGTCCTCAAGACTTGGACGTCACCGTTTGAACACCCGGTGATTATCCATGTTTGTGTTCGTTTGGAGTTCCCGGAGGTCTCGGCTACGCGCCTTGCCTCAGGATCTCCGAACTCGACCGTTTAGTGTCTGGTTTTGCACCAAACACTTGTGTTTTGCCTTGGAGGGGCAGGGGATGCCTTGTGAGGTCTCCCCACACTCCACCGGCCGTGGCATGAGGCCACTGGCTGTTGTTTGTGTCCATTGGCCATATATTTGGCCGACCGGCACTCTTGTTGGCTGACCAGCCATCAATTTTGTCAAAATGGCAATTTTGAGCAGCCGACTACTGTTCATCTGCTTTTGCAGATATTTTAGGACAGCTGTGTGGCATTTAGTTCCCCTCCATACACGTGTATGGAGGGATGGCCTCCATGTTAGCTTATTGAATAAGCTTTGCAAGGTAGGTTGCCTATAAGAGAAGGGGTCTTCTCTTGGCATGAAGGTTAGGAAAATTTTGTGAGGAAAACACAGAGGAGAGCTCTGGTTCTAGGGTTAGAAAGTTGTAACTATTCTATCTCTCTTTTTCTCTCTTTTATGTTCTAGGTGCTTTTGTCCATACTATTGCACATAAACACCTAGTCTTTCACCTTCTCTTGGTTCTTGAGGGACCTGAGGCTTGTTCATGCTGTTATTGGCTGGATTTGAGCTCAAGGAGGCAACAAAATCATCTTTTGTGAAGAGGTTTACAAGGGTAAGACACTAACCCCTTTTTACCCCATTTTTGCACACTACTTTTGCCTATCTTAGAACTGTTTTTGTGCTTAGTGTATAATACAAAAAAGTTCTGTTTTTAAGCCCTCTTAATAGTTTATTTAGAGTGTTTTGTGGTTTGGAGGTGTTAGACCCCTCCTAAGCCTTGAGAGGCCTCATTTTGTGCCATTTTTGGTGAGCTCCGAGACTTTGGTGCTTGGGCCTCCTCACCACTGAAATCTTGAGGGATTTCAGTGGTAAGGATGGTGCCTTAAAGTCCCAAGAAGGAGAGGGCCACCCCCTCTCCTTGTTGTCCTTGAAAAGGGCACTTTTTGGCCTCTTGAGGGGGCATCATGTTTAAATGTTTGTTGATCATGCCACAACTGCTTTTTATGCTTATCATGCCATGATATGACATTGTTGTGTGTTGGTTTTGGTGCATCATGTTAGTTTAACATACATGCCATGTAATGCCACTTTGATGCCTTAACATGTCTTAGGTTGTAAGCCCTTCTTCTAGCATGTTTTAGGCTTGGTCTTGTGAAGCTTTTGTGCTTATTTCACCACGTTTAAGGTCTATCCATAGTTATTTGGGTCGATCTTGGCATGCTTTGTGTGACCCCTTTGCATTTTGGTTTGTTGGCCTTAAGTGTATAAGTGTGTAGCTTGCATTACTTGCTTCGGTTTAAGTGGTTTGGCACCATTTGTAACATCATTTCAGCCCCTTTGATGTGCTTGTATGCTTTCCTTAGGCACCTCTTTAATGCTTTGAAGGCTTGTGTTGTATGCTCCATGTTTTGGCCATTGTGCATGCTTTTGAATTTGAGCCACTTAGATGCCATCTAAGGGTCCCTTTTGCATGGTCAAGGACTGCTTTGAACCTATTTTAAGCCTTCTTGGCCTTACGGGGCTTGGTTGGCTTAGCCATGGTTTAAACCTCTTTGACTTGCTTCAAGTACTTGGACTATTTGCATGCTAATGTTTGTCTTGTTTGAGTTGGTTTGGCACCTCTTATAGCATGATTTTCAGAGCTTATGTTGCATGCCTAGTGTCCATGTTATACTCCTTTCAAGTGTGCTTAAGAGTTACTTGCTTAATGCTTAGATTTGTGTCTTAACATGTGCATGTGTGTATGTGTGTTTAGCCCTCATATTTGAGCATTTTGGCCACTGCTTTGGGCCTAATTAGAGCTGCCTAATTCATGTTTAAGTCCATCCCTTCGTTGGTTGCATATGCTCCTTGTGTGTTGTAGCATATTGGTAAGTTGTTGCATGTTGGAATTTGCATGATTGAATGAAGTCACATGCTTGTTTGCATGCTTGAACATCCATATTACATCTTGCATGCTTGTTGGTTAACATCGATGTTTCATGTTTTGTATGCTTGTTAGCTTGTATGCTTATTTGCATGGCCATGGTTGCATACTAGTCAATGTGCCTAGGATTGCATTGCGTCAATGTGCATGCTTGGCCTCTTGAAGCGAGTGTGATAGAGGTTGGCCCTTTTTTATGAGATTATGTGCATTGCATTCACTTGAAATTGAAATGTGCACACTTGGTTTTTGGGCCATCATGCATCGAAATGCTTGATTGGTGGTTCGAAAACCAAGGACCATGTCCCTTTGAGTTCTACACATGATAAGGGGTATGGTTAGGGCATGCATGGTTTGAATTGCATTGCCATGCAAGTTCTGTCCTCTGCTGCTGTAAGTTGCAGGTTTTGCAGGCATTTTTGGCCGACCGGCAACATATAGTGCAGACCGGCCATCCATTGGTGGCCGATGGATGCATCTTGTGCCGATGACCACACCCCACTGCCGGTGGTAATCCTACTCAGCCGGCGGTGTTCCCCAGTATCCAGGGAATCAATTCAGAGACTTTGGCAGTCTTCAGAGGGGCAGAGCAGGGAAAACAGAGGTAGTCTATGCATGGCAGTGCGCTTCCGAGTAGGATCCGAGCATGTATTGCACCAGACTCTCCTCCCAAGGCAGTTTACTGTTTTTCCTAGCTTAGTTAGTTTGTTAACTAATTAGGTAATCTGTAATATTTAATTAGCTTGTAGGTTAATTAATTTGTATATTTATTTGGTCCCTCCGGGCGAGGGCGAGGGCGAATCTGTAATAAGTGTGGGTGCGTGTGTGTGCATGTCTTCCAATCCCCACTTCTTTCTTCCCTTTTATTTACCTGCTTTGATGGTAGATTAGGGCATGTTTAAAATTAGCATACCTTATGCTATGCATGCGTGCATCCATGCATTTGTCTTACATGCACTGGGCTCGGTACATCATGCTAACTACATTTGTACTTCAAATTCCAAATTGAATACGTGCATCAATTGATTGCATTTCACATGACATTTTTAGGTTAGCCGAGCCTATCCTAATTGCACCCTGCATGTGTTGCATTAGTCGAACTTAACATGAACTAGGACCATGCATGTTTGCTAACTAGTTTATTGTTTTGGCACGGAGTACGATGTAAGTATTTTCATGCTTTAGCATACTGCATGTGTGTGAATGCTATCATGACAGCATGTTTACCACGTGGCTAGTTGCTTATGTGATAAACTGTTTGAATGCCTGTGGGTGAAGGTTGGATTGTTTGAGTTGGAACAACTCATTGAAATCCGTGTTTAGCCTACTTACGAGTAGCAAAATCCAACACATTTTTCAAAACGAACGGATATGCAATGTTTATTTCCAAATTAGGCGATCTAGTCTATACTTGTTTGCTGTGCGCATAACATAGTAATTCTAGGCTAATAACTGGAATAAGAACACATAACGTTTTCAAAATCAGAGATCACGGTTAGTAGAGGCCGGTCTTCGGACCGGGCGAGAGGGGGTGCTCATAGCTGACCTTCCCCAATCGTACCCAAGTTCCCGAGCCGAGGCAACTTTGGTGACGACGGACACATGGCCTTTGGCACCGAGTCAGGGTTTCCTAAATTCCCCCATTAAAATATTTAGGTGGCGACTCTGTATCTGGCAAAGCAGTCCATATTTGGCACTTCTTTTCAAAAATCTGTTTCTCAAAACGATTTGCCGGATTTGGACTCTTTGGTTCAGATTAAGAACCGTGACAATTTGAGTCCGAACTGTAGTAAACCCCAATATGAACAGAACGAGAGTCACCCTCCCGGGGCGTTCGGGGGATGTCTACAGTGTGTCACCAGCAAAATCATCAAAACGAATCATGCCTCCAAGCACCAGCATGTGTGTGCAAGGGTGATAAGTGACCGGATCAAAGGGTCGTATCCTCAATGGTAGTGGCTCAAGCACGAGTCCTGGAGTGAACTCTGCCTCGAAGTCGGTCGCAATGCCCTCTGCTGCCTCGCCGGCCTCAGCGACTGCCGGCTCCTTGACCTCACTAGGTGGTGAAAGTGCAAGTGGAACCTCAGGAAGGGCATCAGCATGAGGAATGTCGTTTTCCATTTGAAAAGTGGGTGAAGACTAGTGAAAAGGTGAAGAAAATGAAAAAAAAAAAAAAAGGAAAACTTAGAAAAAGTCAACCCTAGGAGAGAGAAAGTGGAAGAAAAAGTCAAAACCCGGGAAATTCACAGAACTTGAGAGAAACTCAAGGGAAACAAGCCCGAAGTGGTGAAAATGTAAAAAAATCAAGGAAAACAAAATATAATCGGTTCAAAGTGTAGAGGATCAAAGAGGGTTTACGAATAAAGTTTCCATGAGGCGTTGGAAAACGCGTACAAAGCACAAATCTAGAGAGAGGAAGCAGCTAGAGAGAGAGGGAGGATGATTTCGAACTTGGGTGTGTGAGAAAATGAGGTTTGGATGTGTATTTAATGAAGACCCGAGGCAAAATGACGAATCTGCCCCAATTTTACATTAGTGGCTAGCAAGCCACTAATAGTGGCCGGCCGCCCACTATTAGTGGCCAGTAGGCCTCATTTGTGGCATAGTGCTGGTTTTGTCCCTCTTTTGCCCTAACAGAGTATGAAAGGTTCTCTTCTGGGTCCAAATTGATTTTCGAGGAGCTCAAAACTGTGTTCTGATTGTGTTGTTCATAATACCCGTTGTGTTTCGGTGCGCGAACGTACCCCACGTGCCAATATGAATGAGGTGTATCCTTTTTATGCATGTTGCAAAGTCTCTGAGGGGTAAGTCGCAGGTTATTGTCGAACATCACTTTTGTTCATTTTGTCAAGTTACATATTTGTTCTTTTCTGTTTCATAGAACGTGTGTTTTCAAATACACTTATGTTGCACGCGTGCCTTGTATCATTCATGATTCACATGCTTACATAGCACATGCCTTCAATTTTGCATAGAACATGCTTTCATTTTGAACATGCTTTTGATTCTTACATAGCACAATCATGCATAGAACATGCTCTTGTTTTTTGCATTGAACATGCTTTCAATTAACATCTTATGTCGGTTGTCTATAATCTTGCATGAAACATTCCATGAAACATGCGTTGTCACTATATTGATTTTCAATCTTATTCACTTTGTGCATCTATCGCACCTGTTCACTTTGTGCATCTATCGCACCTATTCACTTTGTGCATCTATCGCACCTGTTCACTTTGTGCATCTATCGCACCTATTCACTTTGTGCATCTATCGCACCTGCTTACTTTGTGCATCTATCGCACCTGCTTACTTTGTGCATCTATCGTACCTCACGCATTTATCGCACACTTTCACTACATTGTGTATTTATCGTACAATCTCATACTTTTTGCATCTTTCTCAGGATGTGTGAAACAGGACCTTGAGCAATTTTTCTCATCTTCTCACGATTTCAATGTGATTAGAGTACCTCAGGACATGTGAAACGCGACCCTAAGTGGTTTCTCTCCTCTTCTCACGATTTTAACATGATTAGAGTATCTCAAGACACGTGAAACGTGACCCTGAGCGATATTTTTCCTCTTCTCACGATTTCAGCGTGATTAAAGTATCTCAGGACGCGTGAAACACGACCCTGAGCGGTTTTTCTTCTCGTCTCACAATTTCGGCCTGATTAGAGTATCTCAGGACATGTGAAATGCGACCTTGAGCGGTTTTTTTTCCTCTTCTAATGATTTCAACATGATCAGAGTATCTCTAGACGCATGAAACGCGACCCTGAGCGGATATTCTCCTCTTCTCATGATTTCAGCGTGATTAGAGTATCTTAGGACGCATCAAACGCGGCCTTGAGCAGTTTTTCTCTCCTCTTTTCGTGGCTTCAGCGTGGTTATTGTGCACATTTTTAGTTCTTCCAGCGTGGAAGCCATTTTAATTTAAGCTTGAAGCTCATTCATATGTTGTTATCCTATTATGGCTTATTGCATCTGTTATTGCTTATTGTATCATCTTGCATGATCATGAATTTTCAAAATAGCTGGCTTCGTGAAGCGTGTGAGTCCAACTTTCAAAGTATATTTTTCATCCATATCATTTGCATCCTGCCCCATAACTACGCTGGTTTGATTCCCTACAAAGGGATACGTTGGCAGCTTGCAAGCTCAACCAATTTTACTTATGTCTTGATTGTTTGCTCAAGTCTTACGGCCTTGTCAAAATGGGTCGTCTTCGGACTTTGACATTCACTTACGTCATGTCATGACTTTGAGCTCTGTCAAAGAGGGGCAACTGTAGACACCCCATTTTTGGTGGCCCTTAAGACTTGGGCGCCATTGATTGATCACTTAATGATGAATGTGTACACTTGTCAAATGCTGGACTTCCTCAGCAGGAAACCTCAATTTTAAACCTACAAACCTTGTGCCTAGTTTTGGACCAAAACAGTTGTTATTCAGGCCTGAGCATCCAGGGACCTGCAGACCTACTAGTGTGGCCTGCTGCCCACTATTAGTGGCCTATCGGCCACTAGTGTAAAAAACCAAATATTTTCTGCTAGCTATCTCCACAGATACATGCATCATTCCAGCTGTGTTTGTAAGGATATTTTCGAGGGCCTCTCATATGTTTCTATATGTAGATGACCCTCTCTTTTGTTAGAGGGGTTAGGAAAAATTTGAATTTTGAAAATTTTGGAAAATTTCTCTCTCTCTACAATTCTCTCTCATCTCTCTCTCTCTCTCTCTATCTCTCTCTTGCAACTTACATAACCTTTGCCTAGGCACTCTAAACCAAAATTTGAGGGATCTTTGCTGAGATGCTTAAGCTTATATTTTAGCACTTGAGAGTGAAATAGTGGTTTGGGAATTCAAGAGGTATACATTCAAGTTCTTTTTGTACCATCTTTTTCTCATCTTTTCTTGCTATTTTTGAGCTGTTTACTGCCTGTTTATTATCTATATTTTTGGGCTAAAACTTGTGGTTTAAGGCCATTAAAGGTAGAGGGGTGAATCACTCTTCTTTGCACCTTGCTTCTTAGGCCTTTACCCTTGTGTTTCCTACCTTTCCATTATCTTTTTTTGAGCTTTTAAACATTGAATCTCAGAGGTTTTACAGAGGCTAAAATCATGTTTTGAAGTCCCAAAACTGGAGGGGTTAGCCTCCCCTCCTTGTGCTTGTGTGCTAGCTTTAATCCATCAATATTTTAGCTTGTTATTGTAGTTGTTTTTGTCCTCATTTTAGTATTTTTTTTGGACTGTTTTAGGATTGTTTTTATGAGCTAGCTTCATTCATGCTTTGTATAGTATGCTTGTAGCGTAATGGTCCTCATAGGCTTGGTGATTTAGACCTTAGCCACCAACATATTTGAGTTGATAGCATTTATTTCTTGCTTTCCATACTTGTGTTCACCTCTAAGCGTCTCTGCAACCTCCCTCATTTCTTGATTTTTTTTCATTCGCTTTGAGAGTTGTTTCAACCGATGGATTGTTTAAGCTTGAGATTGAGGTCGTTGTTCTTAATAGTTTAATCTCTTCGGAGGTTCATTACCAACGGCATGACATCTCCCTCATGCCTAAAACAACCCTTTATTTGACACTTCTTTCCATTAGAAGACTTCATCTTCATTTTAGGACTAAATGAATTAAGGAATGGAAAGGTAATTAAAAGAGGTCATTAAAATTGGTGTTCAATCGGATGTTAATTGAACACATGGAGACTTGGCTCATTTCATACTTGTTAGTGATGAAATGGTTCAAGTTTCCAAGGTCAACCACTTCCCTTGATCAATCCATGATAGGGAGGAGGTTTTGTTGGTCTTTCCTTACTATTTATTGAAATTGTATCCCTTGGTTCATAAGTCATCACGCAATGAAATTGCATTGATTGATGGCTTACGAATCAAGCCTACCCCTCCTTTGACCTGTTTGTTGATAAGGAGAGACAGGGTGGATAAACATCCCCTGAGAATACTCTGTTTGTGCTCTATTTGTTCTTTGTTGCAGTAAGAAAGAACCAACATTAGTGGCCGGCAAGCCACTTTTACTAGGCGGCAGGCCCCTACTTCTGGGTTGCCGGCCACTTTTTCCAGCCAGGCAGTGTCCCTTTTCCAATAGAGCAAAGCAGAGGCTGAGGTGGAAAAACAGTGCAATGTTCTGACTGTGCAACAGAGGCATTTCGATAGCAAAATGGAGAGCATTTTCGGGTGGAAATCCGTATCCATGCATGAACCATCCCTCGATTCTCGGGATCCGTTGAAATAATGTTGTAATAGTAGTATGTTCTACTTAAAGTAGTGAGCTTGTAACTAATTAGTTAGTTTAGTTAGAATAGCTAGTTAGTTTGGGGTTGTACTTAATTAATTGGCTAAAGTAGGTAGTTAATTTACGGTGTTGTAATAATTAGCTAGTATAGTTAATTTATTACATTCGATTTGTAATAATTAGTTAAGTAGCTTAGCTAGTTCATTCATTCGGACCCTCTTGTGCGAGGGCCAAAAGTGTAATAATGTGTATGTCTTCCAACCCCACGTCTTTCTCCCTTTTATTTATCTGCTTACGATGGATAGTTTAGAACATCATGTTTCAGTTAGCATATTCCATGATTTGCATCCACTTGTCCTGCATGCATAAAGTTCGACTCATCATTCTAACAAGCATTGTCGTTTAAATACTTTTTTGAAAATGTGTTTAAAACCGCATACTATCAAATTGATTCACATGTCATAATTAGTAGGCGAGCTTATTAATTGCATTTTTGCATATGTTGCATTAATCATATTGCATTAATTAGGAGCATGTATGTTTTCTAAATATTTTTCTTATTTTGGCTCATCTCGGAGTACTAGGTGAGTATTTTTATTGCTTTAGCAAATTTGCATGAGTGTTATTGTGACCATGTCTAGCATGCTTGCCATGAGCCTAATTGCTTAATTAATATATCTGTTTGAATGCCTGTGGATGAAGGCTAATTGCTTGAATAAGAATAATTTGAGTAATGTACATATGAGATCACCTTTTCAAGTCGTACATATTCAAAACAATTTTCAAAAACAAACTTGAAATCAAAGTGTTCCAATTTTTGCAAATTAGTCTGTACTTGTGTGCAACACATAGTAAAGTTAGTCTAATAATCGGAACAAGTGCATATAATGTAAATAAGAATCACATCGTGATTAGTAGAGGCCGATCTTTGATCGGGCGAGCGGGGGTGCTCAATTCATGACCTTTCCCCCTCGTACCTAAGTTCCCGAGTTGAGACACTTTGGTCATGACGGATAAGTGGCCTTTGGCACGAGTCTTGGGTTTCCTAAATTTCCAAAAATAAAACATTTAGGTGGCGACTCTGTATAAAACTCTTGATCAACATGGAAGTTTGAAATGACATGTTTGTTTCACTTTTGTTTGAAATCATGTAATTAAAGATGTAGGTATTGAAAAGATTCCTTTTGGGTCCAAAAGAATGGTTCGGTTTGCAAAATGTTTGAGAAAATCAGTCGCTTTTATTTAAAAAACACCTAAACCAATTTTCGCAAACAATCGCTGCCTAACATACCTGAAATCAACCCTTAAGATGCACTACCTCGAATCAAACACCCCATAATAGACATATTGCATTCATTTTAAATACTGCATCAGCACTTGATCTGCTTTGCAACTGAAACGATCATAGAGAAAATTGTAGGACAAACGAACTTGGGCCAAGATGAACCAATCAAACATGAACTAGACCATTGAGTTGAATAGGTTGGGGCCAAATTTCAAGACGAAGTTGCCTACGTATCCTATAGATGAGAATCAGGCCTTACATAGTTCATAGTTAGAGTCCACTCGGGTGTTTCTCTCTCCTTTTGCGCCCTAACTTTTGCCAAAGCCACCCTATTAGGTTTTTGACCTTGCGAGCCCTCTTTATTTCTTTCTCTTTTTTTCCTTTTTTACAAACTCTTAATTTTGCGTGGATCATCCTTTTAGGTTGTCGGCCCAGCGATCCTCTCAGGAATAGTATTTCTTCAATTTGTCCATGTTGATTGGTTAAGAGAATTCAAAGTCATCCAAGTCCATCAAAATAACTGCTCCACCTGACCAAATTGACTTCATTATGTAAGGACCAGTCCAATTGGGTTTGGACTTGCCCCTAGGGTCATGGATTGGAGCTCTATTGTCCTTCGGCACTGGATCTCCTTCTCTTAGGTTTCTGGACTTAACTTTCTTGTTGAATGCTCGAGCAATCTTGTGCTAATATCCCTGAACATGATGCAGTGCTTTCAACCTCCTCTTATGAAACAACATCAGCTCTTCAAATTTGTTTTGTTGGCAATTCGCTTCTGTTATTTGACATTCGGTCATGATCCTTAGCAAGGGCACTTCTATCTTAATTGGTAGGACAGCGCCTCCATTCCATACACTAAAGAGGAAGGGGTTGCTCCTGTAAATGTCCCCAGAGCACAAAATGTTGCTTTTTTGGCCAATCCTTGTAGATTTTCACCATTTTGCATAGGATATTCTTGACATTCTTATTTGATGCTTCAAGGCTTCATTAGTCCGTGGCTTGTGTGTTGATGATATATGAAAGGCCACATTGTACTTCTCGAGCAAATCTATCACTTCTCCTTTGAAGTGTAAGCCGTTGTTCGAAATGATCTCATTGGGTAGCCCATATTTGCAAATGATGTTGTTATTGATGAACTTGGCTATATGTGATGATTTCAGCATCGAGTAAGACTGTGCCTACGAGGTCCCTGATCTTTGCAATATTTTCTTTAATCCTTACTTTTAAATTATTTCTTTGTAGTCCCACAATTTCTTAATTAATTGTAATTTTAACCCTAGAATCAAAAACATGCGCCAACCGAAAACTCACAAACCCTAAATTGACCCCGGAAACTTAGGAACCATTTCTAAAACCCTAATAATAATTAAATTAATTTTCTAAGTATATTTTTCTCACAGAAACCCTGGGTTTCCGGTTCTCAGTACAATTCGCCATTTAATTCAAAACAAAGAAACTTTAACCGAATTAAATTTTCAGATTCTAAATAAATTAAACATTACACTTAATTAAATGTTCGAATTCATAAATTAAAGCCAAAGCCCTCACATTTTGATTAAATTACAAATTGACCCCAAGTTAGTACTATTATATATAAATATATACATGTTGTACCTTTAAACTTATTTAAATAATTTTGTACACAAAATATCTTTATATTATACACAAGAAAATCAAAACAAATCCCCCAAACTTTCTTGCACATGGTCGGCCATGCTATGCATATATATATATATATATATATATATATCAACCTTTTGGGGACAAATTGCTTGATTTAGGGAAGAAAAATTGACCTAGGGTAAAAATGTGATTATATATTGATATATATATATATATATATATATATATATATATATATATATATATATATTGTACTTGTAACCAATTCAACCTTAATTTATCAAAACCTTAACTCGATCATGTTTAAAGGTGTAATTAAGGCTCATCCTAACTAAATCCATGCCTATTCAATTGAGTTGGAACTAAGGACATTTGGACTTTTTACCATTCCATTTTTTTTTCTCCCTATAAATACCCCAATTCTCTCTCCATTTTTGAGCACAAAACACACTCACACACTTACATATTCGACTAAGAGAGAGAGAGAGAGAGAGAGAGATAGAGGAGAGAGAAAAAGAGAAGAACCTTTTGTGAAAACTCTTCAACTAGGCAACAAGTAAGCCACATCACCATCTCGTCGTCTATTTCCTTTTTCAAATACATGTTATTAGAAGTTTAAAATCATATTTTCAGATGTGTTGTAATGGTGTTCATGTGTTCAGAGTCGATGAGTTGAGCTTTAACCTTCTTCTGCTTGTATTTTCTCTTAACAAATGTAAACTATCTTTTTCTTTCCATATCTTACATTATTTCCAAAGGCACACCATCACCCTAAAAATCTGAGTTATTGGTACATTATTTAATATGTTTTTACCACAAGAGAAGTGAAAATTTTCCCTTAGTTGCCCTCTTATCTCACCAATCTTCTTATTTTAAGTATTATGTATGAAAAATCAATTTTTACAGCCAACTTCCGAAATTTCTAGAAAAGTGTAGAAACATTCCCTTGACCTCATTTTTATGTCAATAACTTCCTTAAAGAGTTAACTTGCAAGTTAAAAAAAATTCGTTGAAAAAGAGTGAGCGGTTTGATAGAAAATCCGATTTTCGTAATGATCAATGAATCTAGACAGCGCTGGAGTGTTTCATGAATAACTAAAAAACTAGGAAAGCTATGAAACTTCTAAAAGATGTTCTGAAAACTAGACAAAATTCTCTACAAACAATAGGAAAGCCAAGTTTAGGAAAAATCTGAAAATGCCTTTTTGTTTACAATCTTTATGACAATGCAAATCTAGAAATTTACATTCTTGTGTGATATTATTCCCTTAACTTCATGAATATACCTCGAACTACTTGTGCATATTTTGATATGTTAATCTCATGTGTTGTAACTTTATTTCCTTCCATTTGTTCTATGAAGTTGTTCATACCTATGCAATAGATGTTTCAAGAGCATGTTCTAACTCTAACTTAAATTATCTAATGGGAAACTTAATGGGTGGTAATGGGTTTGTGAACTTTTGGACAAGTTACTAAGTTATTGATTGGTTAGTGGGATGTGTTCCCTTATGAAAGCTAAAGTCTTATGCCAGTGGTTGTTTCAGAACCCTTGAACGGAGCGGTTGTATTAGGACCTTAGGTGGTTTTGGTGTGAGGAGGGAATGGGCAAGGCCCTTATTTTACCGTCTCTTTTCAAGCCCTGCAGTTGGCGCTACGCGATATATAACCATTGGTAGGCATCTGAGTTAAGTTCTATAACAAAGCAGCAAAAGAGAATAATCCGGGTCCAATTGTTATGGTTTGGAGGACAAAGTCTCTTTGGGAGATTTCTGGACTACTAACAACTAACCTTGTAACCCTTGCTATTTACTTGAATATCATGTTTCTTTCCCCTATTGTTGTAATTACTATTATGTATTAGATTGGAAAAAAAGGGACGGGGTGTGGGTGTGTTTATTGGACATTCAAAGTTCATGGCATTTCGTGCCAGGTATCGAAGAAATATTCGAGGCCGATAAAGAGCTAGAGACATTTGAAGACTTGTGTCTCTTTTAGAGAAAGTTAGAAGCCATTTTGCTTATGAGTCTATTCGTGCTTGTGCTTTTTTTTATTTTTATTTTTATTTTATTTTTAAGATTGTAATAGTAATGGAACTTGTTTTGTAATTTAAGATTTGAAACACTATAACTATTATTTACTTTTGTAATCCTATGCCTATCTCTACTTATGATATCTTGTGTTAATACCTCTTAAGATCTGTCAAAAGGATAGCTTGCTATCTAAGGTGGTTGAACTTAGAAAGGACACTATATTGACTCCTCCGGCCTTCCTGGGATCTTACTTGGCTATTGACCAAAGGATTCTTTATTGACGTTACCCTAACCCTTAGAGCAGAAATTGGGGCATCACAGTGCCTCTATCCATTTAGTGAAGTAATCAATTGCCACCATGATAAACTCATACCTGTTTGTACCCTTTGGTGTCACTACTCGAATAATATCTATTTCCTAAACCGAGAAGGCCATAATGAGGTCATGTTGTAGAGTTTCGACGACAGAATGTTCATGCTATTAGCATGGATCTGGCATCGCTAAACAAAGTTAATACAATCGCCTTCTATGGTTGACTAGTAGTACCCTTGTCTGAGAATCTTTCTTGCCAGCATTATACCATTCATATGGGCCCCACACTCTCCTCTATAGATGGCCTCCATAATGCGCTTCGCCTCATCTTCCTCTACACACAACTTGTGCATCACCAGATGTCCTATCTTGTACAGTTTATCTCCACAGATGATTAACTAAGTGGCCAGACGCCATATTGTCTTTAGCATTTGCCCCTTGCAAGTATGTATCATTTTCCAGAAAATTCCAAATATCAAATTACCAAGGGTTTTCATCCTGCACTTCTTTTATTATGGCTATCATCTCGTTTGCAGGTGCATACCTCTGCTCTATAAGGATTAGACACACCTTGACCCCGATTGTTATGTCTACCATCGAAGCCAGAGTCACCAGAGCATTGGAAAATCGGTTGTTCTCTCTCACATGGTATGTAAATGTCAGCCTTTCAAACCTCAGGATCAACACGTCTAAGGTCTGATAGTAGATTTTCATCTTCTCTTCCTTGACTTTCCAGTCTTCATTGGCTTGAGAGACGACTAAGTTCAAATCCCCGACCACGTCCAACCTTGCCCCTAGTTCTAGGGCTGCTTCTAATCCAGCAATACACACCTCATTCTCTACCTGGTTGTTGGATACCTTAAATTGGAGCTTGACAGCTAGAGATACACGGGAACTGTCGGGTACTACTAGCAACACACGTATCTCATAACCAAATTGGTTGGCTGCTCCATCAAAGTATAACCTCCAAGTATCTTCTTCTAGTTGTAAGATCTCTTCATCTAGGAATATGTACTCCACATCTTCTTCTCCTTCAATTAGGTGGTTAGCCAAAAAATTCACCACAACCCTTCCCTTGACAAATTTGCAAGTGACATACTTTACGTCAAACTCGGAAAGCAAAAGCAACCAACAAGCTAGCCTACCGACAAACGCTAGTTTCTCAAAGAGATATTTAATGAGATCTAATCTTGAAACCAGAGCTACCAAGTGTGCTAATAGGTAGTGCCTCAACTTTCCAGTAGCCCAAACCAAGGCTAGGCAAGCCTTTTCTAAGGGAGTGTAGCAGGTTTCATATTCTAGCATATTCTTACTCAGGTAATAGATGGTTGTGGTTTGCTTTTCGTGCTCCTTTCGGATATGATAGCCATACAGTTCGGACTCCCGTGGTTCCGAATCTGATCTCACAAGGGCAATGTGAAATAGATAAACACAAAAGAGTCCAAATCCGGCAAATCTTTTGAAAAATCGATTTTGAATCAAAATGCCAAAATTAGACTACTTTCCCAGATTACAGAGTCAGCACCTTTTTGGAAAATTTAGGAAACCTGGGACTCATGCCAAAGGCCACTTATCTGTCATTGCCAAAGTATCTTGGTTCGGGAACTTAGGTATGAGAGGGGAAGGTCATGAATTGAGCACCACACACGCCCGATCAAAGATCAGTCTTTACTAATCATGACGTGATTCTTGTTTACATTATATGCTCTTGTTCAGATTATCAGGCTAGCTTACTATGTGATGCGCAGACAAGTATAAACTAATTTGAAAATTTTGGAACGCTTTGATGTCATGTTTGTTTTGAAAAATGGTTCTGAATACATGTCACTAGAAAAAGCGAGCTTGTATGTGCATTGATCAATTCATCCCAATTTTAGCAATTAGACTTCATCCACAGGCATTCAAACAAGTATATCACGTAAGCAATTAGCCTCATGGTCTTAATGCATGACATGGTAACAATCACATGCACGCGATATGCTAAAGCAATAAAACTTGCCCCAATTTTCGAGGTGAGCCAAAAGAGAGGAAATAGTTAGAAAAAATGCATGCTCCTAACTAATGCAACATGATTAATGCAACACATGCAATATGCAATCAGAAGTCTGACTACTAGTGTAGCATATGAATCAATTTGATAGCATGCAATTTTAAACACATTTTCAAAGAAGTATTTAAACGACGATGCTTGTTAGAATGAAGAGCCGAACCTTATGCATGCAAAACACATGGATGCAAATCATGGAAAATACTAAACGAAATGTGATGCTCTAAACTATCCATCATAAGTGGATACATAAAGGAGAGAAAGACGTGAGATTGGAAGACATACACGCATTATTACATATTGGCCCTTGCACATGAGGGTCAGAATAAATGAATTAGCTAATTACTATGAATTAACTAACTATTACAAACCAAATGAAATAAATTAACTACACTAGCAAATTATTACAAATTGGCCCTCGCATAAGAGGGTCCGAATTAGCTAAGTCACTTAACTAATTATTACAACAATGAATTTAATTAACTATTCTAGCTAATTAAATAATTAAAACACAAAATGAATTAATTAAACTAACTAATTAGTTACATTGCGAATTAACCAAGTAATTAATTACCAATCCACTAAAAACATACTACCACTAGCAAAAAAAAATTTAACGGGTTTCGAGGAGCAAGGAAATGGCTTATGCATGCACATGAATTTCTCCCCCAAGAAAGCCTCTACACTGTTTTGCACTTCAGCCTTTGCTTTGCTGTAGACATCCTCGAACGCCCCGGGAGGGAATGAGTCCCCCCCCGTTCCGTTCATTTTGGGCTCACTACAGTTCAGGACTCTAATGTCACGGTTCTTAATCTGAACCAAAGAGTCCAAATCCGGCAAATCGTTTTGAGAAAACAGATTTTTTGAAAGAAGTGCCAAACATGGACTGCTTTGCCAGATACAGAGTCGCCACCTAAATATTTTATTTTTGGGAAATTTAGGAAACCCTGACTCGTTGCCTAAGGCCACGTGTCCGTCATCACCAAAGTTGCCTCGGCTCGGGAACTTGGGTACGATTGGGGAAGGTCACTTCGTGAGCACCCCGCTCGCCCGATCAAAGATCGGCCTCTACTAACCATGATATCTAGTTTTGAAAACATTATGTGTTCTTATTCCGGTTATTAGCCTAGATTTACTATGTGATGCGCACAGCATACAAGTATAGACCGGGTCGCCTGAATTGGAACAAAACATTTCATGTTTGTTTTTGAAAGATGGTTTGCTACTCGCAAGTAGGCTTAAAATGCAGATTGTGCCACCCTCGGATGGGCTTAGAAAATATGGTTTTGCCACTATCTAGTGGGCTTAAAACTCACAGTTAATGATTTGCCCCAATCCAAATAACCCAACCTTCACCCACAGGCATTCAGGCAGTTATATCACATAAGCAAATAGCCTCATGGTAAGCATGCTATCATGGCAGTCACTCACACGCATGCAAGGATGCTAAAGCATAAAAACTTACCGAGTACTCCAAGCCAAAACAGAAGCTAATTAGAAATCCATGCATGATCCTAACTATACAGAAATGCCTAATGCAACACATGCAAAAATGCAACTATAGCAGGCTCGGCTATTCTAAACATGGCATATGGAATGCTACAGCTAACATGTATTCAACTCGGAATTGAAATACAAATGCAGTTAGTATGATGCGCCGAGCCCGGTGCATGCAAAACAGATGAATGAATGCAAACATGCTATCATACTGTATGCTAATTGAAACATGCCCTAATCTAACCATCATAAGCTGGTAAATAAAAGGGAGAAAGACGTGGGGTTGGAAGACATACATCACACGCACGCACACTTATTACAGTTGTGCCCTCACTCGGAGGGTCCGAATAAATAATATAGTCCCAAATGAATAGTACAGTCCGAATAAATACAAAATCCTAATTAATTTACAAATTAATCTAGGAAAGCATTAAACTAGCATGCAAGCTAGGGACTGCCTGACTCTGCTCCGGATGATGAATGATGCATGTTCGGGTTGCCTTGCGCGGAAATCCACTGCGATGCCCCAATTAGCCTCTGTTTACAATTAAACCCGGAATGTTGCACGAGCTCCAAAAGACTGCCGGTTTCTGATTTGCTGCAACAGAGAGCAAGAAAGGGGCATGGCAATGTATTTTCACATATGTATGCACATCTCGATCCTCGTGCCACCAATCACGCATATCAATGCATGATGGCCGAGGAGTCGAATTGCACGACTTAATATGGGATGAATGCACATATAAACACAACAAGACCGAGACTCCATCATGGATAATCCGGAGTGTCGGTGACTGGGAATTGAGACACGTTCCGTCACTCGAAGTACGAAACGTCCCTCGTTTCCCGTGCTCGGGCTAACTCCTATCCCAAACACAATGCGATATGCATGACATGCATGAATGCAACTAATATACAACCTAGCATGCACAATGCTATGAGATGGCATACACGATGCACGATGTAACCTGGCATACACAATGCTCTAACATGCAACCTAGCATACACAATGCTATGAAATGAAATGGCATACGCCATGCATAATGGACTTACACCAACATGAGCGGACCTCAGCCACACTCACATCAATGGCCATTAGATGAAAATGAGACACTCGAGATGCGTGCACACATGCACGCAAACCGAGGACCGAACCTAAGGCACGAATGCCACTCTACCAAAGCATGGAAAGACATGGAACATGGTATGCAAACATGCAAATTTCAGCACTAAAACATGATGCTAAACAGCCCCGAAGCATGGCAATATGGCACCCGATGCATGAGGTGAACCCCGAAACTCAAAACTAGGCACATGGAATTACTTATAGCTATACAAAGCATGCATTATTTGAACATGAAGCATGAAGACAGAGTCAAGGCAGTCCCAAAACATGAAATTTTCTAGTTCAAAGCATGGCCAAAAGATGCTAGCAAGATGGCCTAAAATTGCATGCGATTTTGACTAGCAAACATGGTTTACATGGCAAGTACATGAAGCAAGTGAGCACTCACCAAACCAGAAAAATCAGTGAACTAAACATGCCAAAATATGCCCAAATAAACATGGAAATACAGCCAACACATGCACAAATGAGGGGCTCCTTTAAGGGCATACAAGGAGTTATTAGGCACATACAAGATAGACATGTGGCAGCCCCAAACCAACTTTGAAAATCAAATATGATAGTCTAAAAACTCACCAAATTGGCTCCAAATCAGTCAACAAAGCATGCAAGATAGGGCCTCTTTGGAAGGCTGAAATGACCACCAAACAAGTCAAGGTGAGAGGGGGTCACCCCCCTCTGATTTGGAGGCTCAAAAAAGTATCCAAGCCACTGAAAATCCACTGGATTTCAGTGGCTAGAAGGCTGAACAAAGCATGCAACAAGGGCTAGGATGTAAGGCTCAAAATGGGAGGCAACAAGCATACAAGATAGCATATGACCTCAAACAAAAATGAACCTTAAAAAACATGAAGATGATGTCAAAACAAGCCTTTTTCCAGTTTATAACAAGTCTCAAAGATGAACAAAATAGGGCTAATCTATCATGCAAAAATGGCCCTAAAAGAGAGAATAGAGACAAGGGACAGCAGCTGCCCCAAATGGCAAAGAGCCCTTCAACAAAGTTGAAGAGGGGCTCAAAAAAAGACACTTTACAGTTTATAAAGCCACGAAAATGAACACAAGTGAGGCTAAACTATCATGCGAGAAAAGGGCCTAAAAGAGGGATAAAGAGGCAAGTGGCAATAGATGGCGTCAAATAAAGGAGAGCCCTTCAACAATGTTGAAGAGGGGCTCAAAAAACAATATTTTACAGTTTATGACCAAGTCCAAAACAGCTCACAAATAGGCCTAAAATTCTATGCAAAAAAAAGGCCTGAAAGAGAGTTAAAGAGGCAAGTGATAGTAGGAGACCTGAAACAGTAAGAGGTCCTTAATCAAACATGAAAAGGAGCTCAAAATATGACTATTTACAGTTTGGGTCGGAGCCCAAAAATATAAGCACAAGGAGCTAAGATATAGACCAAAATAGTGCACAAAAGAGGGAAAATGGGACTCACCCTTGTAGCCTATGTCTTCAACAGTTTTTGGTCCAAGAAATGGTGCTCCTAGCCTCTGGAAATGGACTCCAAGTTGCTGGAATGGAGTGAGGAGGTGTGGTGCTATGTATTGTAGTGTAAATGGTGCAAGGGTTTCAAGGTTTTGAGGCTTGGAAGAGAGGGAGAGGGAGAGATGTATGCAAGAGCTCCAAAGGGTTTTTTGTCACCTTCCAAAATGCAGCTGGAGCTGCTGGTTTTATAGAGGGAGAGAAGGGAAAAAAGGGGGGGAAAACAAATTCAAATTTCCCCCCCAAAAGGCCAAACCCCGGATATAGGATCTGGGGGAAAACAAATTGCACAGCTGGAACACACTTGGGAGGGCAAGAATGGCCGGCCAGCTCAAAAGGGCCAAAATGGTCATCCAACCAGCTAGGTGGCCGGCCTGCTACATTTTCTAGCCGGCCTGCTACTTTTCAGGACAAAAAAACGTCCGCCGGAAAGACAGGTGGCCGGCCAGTGATTGGGAAGTCCAATGGTGGCCGTTCAAGTATGCAAATTGAAGCCCCAGAAGTTAGCTTTCCAATGGCGCAAACCTTGCATTAACATTTCTCCTGTGCAAAAAGTTATGCCTGTTTTGGTGAAGCCGCGCAGATTCGGTTCAACCGGAATGATGCCTTACTTCAATCAACCCTATCTCCCCCGTCCGGAATTGGCTTTAGGAGATTCTTGAGTGAAAAATGAAGCCCCGGAAGTCTTATTTCCAACGGTGGTGGCCTCATAGCTTGATTCCAAGTATGCAAATGAATAGGCCCGATTCGGCGAGGGCTGCTCGACTCTTTATTAACGGTTCATGCCCATTTTCTCCCCCAACTGGATTTCTTCCCTCTTCTCCTCTTTTCTTCAACTCCAAACCCCTAAGTAAGGTGTTTTGAAAGATTTTTCAAAGATTTCATCTCTCTTTCATTCATTTCCACTTTGTCCTTGCTCGGTTTACCGAAAAGCGCAACATTTAACAAAATGCGAGCGTTAGAACATCGTAGAAACTTTATTCCAAAAACGTTTTGAAAGAGAGGGTTTTAAGGTCTAAAATCTTTTGATCAAGATTGTTTTGGTCCAAAAAGGGGTATGAAGTTGAGCTTTGACTCTTTCCTTGCCGAAGAAAATGAACCTTTCCCCTGCACATCTTTCTCCACCATGTAAACCATCAGTCGCGTCCAAGTCTTAAGGGCGGTCAAAAATGGGGTGTCTACAGTTGCCCCTCTTTGACAGAACTCGGAAGTCAAGAAGTGACGGGAGTGAATGTCAAAGCCCAGAGACGACCCATTTTTGACAAGGCCGAAGACTTGGACAAACAAACAAAGTACAGATAAATAAATGGTTGCACCCGCAGGCTGCCTACGTATCCCTTTGCAAGGAATCAAACCAACGTAGTTCAGGGGCAGGATAAAATGATATGCGGGAAGACTTTGATAATTGGACTTACACGCTACGCGAAGCCGATTTGAAAATTGGACTTATATGCTACGCGAAGCCTGTTTGAAAATTGGACTTATACGCTACGCGAAGCCGGTTTGAAATTTGGACTTATATGCTACGCGAAGCCGGTTTGATAATTGGACTTATACGCTACGCGAAGCCAGTTTGAAAATTGGACTTATACGCTACGCGAAGCCGGTTTGAAAATTGGACTTATACGCTACGCGAAGCCGGTTTGAAAATTGGACTTATACGCTACGCAAAGCCGGTTTGATAATTGGACTTATACGCTACGCGAAGCCGGTTTGAAAATTGGACTTATACGCTACGCGAAGCCGGTTTGAAAATTGGACTTATACGCTACGCGAAGCCGATTTGAAAATTGAGGATTTATGCAATGCACTGTAATGTAGTGGCTAAATGCAATGTAATAGCTAAGAGGTGAAGATACTTTACAGGGGTAATTGGCAATGACTTACCTCATGCTGCTGGGGATCTTTCGCTTCTTCTTGGTTGAACTGCAGGTACTACTTTTCTCCCTGACTATGGTCGCAGCTTTCCCTATTCTCCAACAGGGTGACATACTAGGTTGGCTCAGTATCCAGAATTGAGGCGCATACATATGCTATCTCAATCTATGGGGCTACCATACAGATTTCAAGCCGAGGATATAGCCCTAGGTATTTAAACCAAACTTTAGTCTCGGAAATCCCGAACCTTTGCGTTCTAGGCATGAGCCATTCGAACTCTAGTTTCCACCGTCTCAGTTGGTCTCCTAGGAACTCACCGCTAACACAGGCAGGTGGTTATACCAGACCACCGGAAGTCGTTCGGGCACGACAAACACCAAAGGAATTGCACCTTTAGAGGATTTAAGGTCTCCTAGACCGGACAATAAAACAGATATGATGCAATGGGTGTAACAGATGTGATGCAATAGATAATAGATGCGATGCAACAGAGAGTACAATAGATGCAAAATGGTGACATACGCCAACCACGCTGGATTCGTGAGTGGAGGAAGAACAAAGAAAATCAATCAGAAGCGCGTTCCACGCAACCTAAGATAAATTTCAAACACGCTGAAATCGTGTGAGGAAGGGGAGGCTCCAATCACGCTGAAATCGTAAGAAGAGGTAAATAAAAACAACCCGCCCAGCACGTCTACAATGCAACCTGGGATAAATTCCAAACACGCTAAAATCGTGTGAGGAAAAGAACACTCTAACCACGCTAAAATTGTGAGAAGAGGTCAAAACAAGCCCGCCCAGCGCGTCTACAACGCAACCTGGGATAAATTCCAAACACGCTGAAATCGTGTGAGGAAAAGAACACTCTAACCACGCTGAAATCGTGAGAAGAGGTCTGAAAACAACCGCTCAAGTGCGCACAATGCAACCTGAGATAAGATCCAAACACGCTGAAATCGTGTGAGGAACGGGACACTCAAATCACGCTGAAATCGTGAGAAGAGGTCAAAATAACCGCTCAAGTGCGCGCACAACGCAACCTGAGATAAGATCCAAACACGCTGAAATCGTGTGAGGAACGGGACACTCAAACCACGCTGAAATCGTGAGAAGAGGTCAAAATAACCGCTCAAGTGCGCGCACAACGCAACCTGAGATAAGATCCAAACACGCTGAAATCATGTAAGGAACGGGACACTCAAACCACGCTGAACTCGTGAGAAGAGGTCAAAATAACCGCTCAAGTGCGCGCACAACGCAACCTGAGATAAGATCCAAACACGCTGAAATCGTGTGAGGAACGGGACACTCAAACCACTCTGAAATCGTGAGAAGACGTCAAAATAACCGCTCAAGTGCGCGCACAACGCAACCTAAGATAAGATCCAAACACGCTGAAATCGTGTGAGGAACGGGACACTCAAACCATGCTGAAATCGTGAGAAGAGGTCAAAATAACCACTCAAGTGCGTGCACAACGCAACCTGAGATAAGATCCAAACACGCTGAAATCGTGTGAGGAACGGGACACTCAAACCACACTAAAATCGTGAGAAGAGGTCAAAATAACCGCTCAAGTGCGCGCACAACGCAACCTGAGATAAGATCCAAACACGCTGAAATCGTGGGAGGAACGGGACACTCAAACCACGCTGAAATCGTGAGAAGAGGTTAAAATAACCGCTCAAGTGCGCGCACAACGCAACCTGAGATAAGATCCAAACACGCTGAAATCGTGTGAGGAACGGGACACTCAAACCACGCTGAAATCGTGAGAAGAGGTCAAAACAACAACCGCCCAGGTGCGCGCACAACGCAACCTGAGATAAATTCCAAACACGCTGAAATCGCGTAAGGAAGAACCAAACTCTAACCACGCTGAAATCGTGAAAAGAGGTAAACAACTCGGGAGCGTGTTCCACGCAACCTAAGTTAAGTCCCGGGGGACAACGATCCTAAACGCTGCTTAGCGTAAAAGGATAAACAATAAGAGGTAACACAAGATGCAAATAAATGCAATAAGTGCGATGATACGATACATGTTGCAAACAATACGGAGCGTGATGTTTTAGGAATGAAATAAACAAACAAAGCGGCACTTTCGAAAGCACCTCATGGAGTGAGTGGCGGTAAACCGCTTTATTCTAATGGGGAATGGTACTCAGGGAGAGCACTTCTGATTGCCATTCTGGCTTGAAACAGTGAAACAGTCAACACAGTATTCTGTTCACTTTGAACACACAGCTCGTATCGACATACTGCTTATTCTGAACACGCAGCTCATAACACAATATTCTGCTTATTTTGGAACATACGGCTTACGTAGGACACTACTGATTCTGAACACACAGTCTGTTCTGAACATAACTCATTCTGAACTCACAGCCCATAACACAATATTTTGTTTATTCGGCACACAGCTCTTATAGCACACTGCCCACTCTGAACACACAGCTCATAACACAGTATTCTATTTGTTCGGCACACAGCTCTTACAGCACACTGCCCACTCTGAACACATAGCTCATAACACAGTATTCTGTTTATTCTGAACACACGGCTTATAAAGACGAAACTTGCAGAAGTTGAAACACACTCAGATGCTCCAAATTTTCTCTCTTTCTTTTGCTTGTAGCCCGGAACTTTCATAGCTTCAGATGGGTCCTAATTTTACTGTTTTCACATGACTTGGGTTGAACCCCGCGGCTTTATGAAAGAACCAATCCTGATTTGCACAAATGTGGAGAACAACACGGCACTCTGAGCACAAAACGATTTTTGAAAATGAAATGAGAAAAGTGTTCTCAACCGGGTATTGAGCCTACAACTGACCACAACACACCACGACTCAACAACAAAGGAAAAGACAAGGTAAGACAACCTAAACACATCTATAGACACTTTAAACGACTCAAAACAAGAATCGAGACAAACAAAACGCACAAACACAACTCTCAACTGTGTTACAAGGACAAGAGACCTCTTGGTGCACGAGGAGCCAGTTTCTCCGGGTATTGTTTCCCACCCTTTCTTATTTGTGATTCTCACATCACTCGGCCCTCAAGCTCTGTTTTCTGAAAAAGCCCTTTTCTCACTTTTTCTCTCAACGCACATCTCTCTATTCTTTAATCTCTCATTTAAATCCCTCCTCTGGGTGGTTGATGGATAAACAGGAAGTTGTGGGCTCTTGCCCCTAGCATTCCGCTAGATTCTTCTTCTTCTGCACGCAGCTAGTGAGTTTCTCCCACAGAGGGGCTGTGCTACAACTGGGTGTGTAGCAAATCTGCAGCTGACATCGGCTGACGATGCTCTACTGGGGATTTTGGACGTGATCAGATTTATCTAGATGAGGGAGTGGAATATCTTGATCCATTCCAGTTCGTGCTTCGCACTTGGCTTGATACCTCATTGCTCGGAGGGTGAAAGAACTTTCAACCCTTTGTTGTCGCCTTCAATTGTGCCTTTTCTGGTAGGTAGAGTGCCCTTCTTCGCAAGTATGGTGCCTTTTCTGGCAAGTATGTTGACAAGGGGGAAGAGACAGAACACCTGACTCAACTGTGCCCCTAGTTCATCATTTCGACCATTTTTTGTTTTTGGCTTTCTACTAAAACAATTTTGACCAAAATGAGAGTTAGATTAACATGCTTGTTCAATTTTCTAATTTAAAATCATGCAAGTTAGGCTGTGAGCACTGAAAATTTTCCTTTTTGGGTCCAAGAAATGGTCCAGTTTTGGAAAAATGGAATATTTTTGAGAGAAAATTAGTCAACCTCATTAAAAATTCTCAAAAACTATTTTTGCAAACGGCCACTGCTCAACGAGCACGGAACCCGCTCTTGAGATGCACAACCTCAGATCTGAAGGAAAATTGCCCATTGCTTGAAGAGAGCTGTATGGCAACGGAAAGTTGCCCCTTGTTTGAACAGCACTGCAGCGCATTGAATGGCAACGGAAAGTTGCCCCTTGTTTGGATGGCACCGCAGCGCATTGAATGGCAACGGAAAGTTGCCCCTTGTTTGAATGGCACCGCAGTGCATTGTAGTCAATCCTCAGAGTAACGAACACAACTAAATCCTCAGATACAGAGAAGACAAAGATGACCAGAACCATCGCATGGACACAGTCGAATTTGAATTATTTTACGGCTGGACTTCACAATGAAGTTGCCTACGTATCCCAAAGATGGGAATCAAGCCTTACGTAGTTCGGGGTTAAGGTACACTCGGGTATTAACCTCTCCTTTTTAGGCTCTAACTTTTGCCAAGGCGCCCGTCGCGGGTTTCCAACCTTGCGAGCTTTGTTTTTCTTCTTTTCGATTCTTTTTTTTTTCATCTTTTCTTTTCATTTTCTTCATTTTTTTTCTTTTCCCTTTTTTTTCTTTTGTATTTTTATTTTTTCCTTATTCTTCTTTTTCTTGCTCTAACTTTTGCCTGGGTCGCCCTTCCGGGTTTTCGGCCCAGCGAGCCTCTCAAGGTAAAAGGGTAGCTTTGTCCATGTCAAATGGTTTGAGATCTTGAAGCCATCTGAATCTAGGAGAATGGCTGCTGTTTGCTGATGATGCAGAAGTCCATCCAATGGGGGCTGAATTTGCCCCTAGTGTTGTGGATAGGGACTCGGTTGTCCTTCAGCAATGTTTTCTTCTTTCTTCCCTTCTGGGGTTTGGCATTCTTGCCAGTCTTCGTCTTTGACTCTTCGAGTACATCTGACATTTTTGGCCCCTAGTTCCAGGGGGCTTTTGATTTAGCTTCGCAAGCTTCCTTTGATCACATCTGATATTTTCACCCCTAGTTCGTGAGCTGCTTCAAATCTGGCCACACAGACCTCACATCATGATTGACCTTTGAACGTTCTGAATCCAAGTTCAAGGTTTGAAAGCAAAGGGGTCGAGTCTTGAGGCTGAGAGCGATCCTAAGCTGCACAATCTCAGAGCGATTCCACACATGCCTTCGCAGGACTGCGCAAACCATTTTTTTTGAAATCTTAAGAAAGCGACTAATCGCTCGCCGGAAGACAATGTAGAACCAATCTGGATCAAGCTAGGATCCTTCTCAGTACTCACGTAACAAACATGATTTCATTCATTAAGGGCTTAGCATGCCTTTCTTTCTCTCAATTGATCAAATTTTGCAAAACCCGAGGAATTCCTTCCTCTTCGTTTTTTTATCACAATGTTTCGAAAAAAAGTTTTGGAAAATTTAGGTCGATGCAATGAATTCGAGGCACAGAAAAGTAGGCGAAAAGTACTACCGTTTGATTCAAATCTTCTGGCACAACTGGCGCACAGCCAAAGCAAATATAAGAGTGTGAAAATCACTGCTATTTCATTGAGATCTGTTGGCACAACTGGCTCCTCGGTAGAAACAGAATCAAATAAAGCAAAAAGACAAACGGGAAACAAAACAGTGATGTCCGAGGTAACACCCCTAGGATCACCCGACTCCTATATAACAGGACTGACTCGACAAGATAGACCTCAACTAACTCAAAACAAAAGGACAGACTCAAAACAAAACAACAAGACTGACTCAATACCCAAGACAGAATGTACAAATTAACAACATTCGTGAATGTGCTCAAAACAGTGCATGCCATCCACCATATCTGGAGTTTAATCGAGTGCCACCCGCAGCTGGTTCATCCCCCGATCACATGGTCACATTGTCCCCCAAGTTCACCGATCCAGTGCCGATAGACTTTGCAGAGCTTGGTGCGGCAATGACCCTGTTGTCAAATAGATCCTGTACTTCATGGCAAAGACGGAAGCAGTTGTCGGTAGTATGGCCAGTTTGCTGATGGTATGCGCAGAACTGGGTAGCATCATGCGTAGTCGGAAGAGGGTTCGGGAGAGGCCGAGGCTCGAGGGGTTTGAGATGGCCTTGTCAAACAAGGATTTGGAGAGCTTTGGACAAAGGCATGTGGAGGGCATGGAAGACCCTCTGACCTCGGGGTTGGTACTTCTGGGTTTGTGGATTTTTGCTGGACGCACCAGCAAAGGGATTGGCAGGCGCTGGCCTGGTTTGCTGATCTCTTCCGAGTGTAGGATTATAGCTGAAAGGATTGCCTCTAGTATGACGGCCCTTCTCCCGGTTTTCCCTTTGATTCAAACTACCCCCAACTTGAGTAGCGAAAGTGTCATCCACAGTTTTTGCAACAACTGTGAGACTTGCTCTTTGTTCAGTCCCTCGGCTTTCAAAGCCTCAACAGCGAACAGAAGATGTTCATGGGGATCCATGCCCGCCCCTACTTTGTTCTTTCCACTCGCCTCCACTTTGCCAAGGGATTGGCCTTCCTCAAATGCAACCCGTCCCAAGACTGGGGAGCCTTTTGACATGAAATTCCCAGTATGTGATGTGGTTGATGATGGAGCCAATGTCCCGGAGGCCAGATCTATCACAGTCCTCTGAAGATCTTCGATCATTCTCTTCAGCTCAGAAGTAGTGGGCTCACGGGTTTGAGATGATTGGGGTCTAGGTGCATCCATCATGCATAAGTCCATGCTTTCTGGAATGAACACCTCAGGCTTGGTTAGATGGGCTGGGGTGATGTATATGCTGGGGTCGAAGGTGGATGGTAGTGTATGGATGAGGTTGAGGTGGGGAGGTGACGAGCCAGGACTAACCTGAGGTCCTTTGGGTGGAGCTAGGGTTTCTTCGTCAATAAGATCCTGAATCTTATGACGGAGGCAGATGCAACGGTTCGTATCATGACCGGGTTGTTGATGATAGGCACAGTATTTAGATGGGTCATATCTTGTTGGAAGAGGGTTTGGAAGGGGTTGGGGTTCTACGAGTTCTAGGTGCCCTTCTTCTTGCAGCTTTTTCAAAGCTTGGGAGAGACTCATGTAAAGAGGATGGAATTTTCGGGCTTGGGGCCGAGTTGAAGTGGTTGGTTTTTGGCCATTGAGGGAAGTGGTGATAGTGTCTACTTCTGAGCATTTTGCAGCTGCTACCATCAGTAGTAGCATTGGAGCTGCGAGCAACATTCCTCTTCAAAGGCTCATTATCTTCTGCAAAGATCCCTTGTCTGATGGCATCCTCGATTTGAACCCCCATTTCATGAAGGGCTGGAAAAGTAAACAGAGGTAGAACGACCATCTTTTGCAGCAACTTGCCATGCAGATTCCGAACAATCATCCTGATCTGATCTTTGTCGGAAGGCCTTGTAGTCATCATTGAGGCCTTTGCTCTCCATCTCGTCACGAACTCTGAGAAACCCTCCTTTGGTTCTTGGCGGGTGACTTCGAGATCACGAGTTGTGACCTCGATCTGTGTGTTATAGGAGTATTGAGCAATAAAGGCCTCAGCCAGCTCTTCCCAGTTCTGTTTCACAGAGTTTTCCAATTTTGCATACCAGATTGCGGCTATCCCGGACAGGGTTCGGCCGAATAGTGACAATTTCTGGGCTGTGGTCAAACCTATTGGCCTCAAGATATCAGAAAACAGTTGGAGGTGCACCATTGGGTTTTCAGAGCCATCGAATCGATCGATATGTGGCATCTTGAACCGATCTAGTAATGTCACCACTAAGTCGGTATAACCATCCTCTATATCAGGAATAGAATGGGTCCCCTGAGACTTTTTGAACAATTTCTCAAGCTTGCTCACTTTCAATGCTGTGGGGTCCGTCTCGAGCTCAAAGGGGGAGTCTGGTAGGTTGGTGGGTGTTTTAGATAGCTGGAGTAGAACCGGGGGCGGAGCTGGCCCGCCTGGAATGTCCGTATCATCCTGGACGTGGGTTGCCTCCCCGAGTATGGGAACTCTTGGTGAGGGAGGAGCCTGGTGTGAAGTAGATACTCCGGTTTGCTGCTCTAACCTGGCAATTGTCTCTGCCTGTTGGGCTATGACCACGGCCTGTTGCTTGGCGAATTCCGCTTGACGGACAGCGTCTTGCTGCATGGCTTTCATAGTTTCCTGCATCTGACGCATCATTGCCCCCATCCTTGATGTATTCCGCTGATCCATCTGACTGACCGGTAGATCTATCTCTATGGCAACAATTGAGACCTCAGTCCGACTGTTCACTGGTGGGGTGGATAAGGGCCACTGATCTGGTAACTGCTAAACTGGTGATCTGTGCCTGACTGGCCCTTTTACCCTGTCTCTGGCGAAGGAACACTGATTTGCCCTTGAATGGAATCTCTGACCTGACAAAGTCTATTGACACGCGTCCAATGAACCTGGGGGATATCGGAGCCTTCTGAAGCTATGGTTCCAAGACTACCTAGCAAAAGGGAAAACAGAGAGCATCTCAGCCTGATTTCACGATAACCCATATGAGCCGAGCTGAATGACTGTGCCCCTACAGAATTCTGCCCGTAAACTGATACCCTCAGGTGAACTGAATCCCAAAGTACTGAACTGGTGCCCGCAGGCCTGATGCCCAAACTGCTGAACTGGTACCCGCAGGCCTGATGCCCAAACTTGTAGACTGATACATGCATTCCTATAGAGACGCACTCTAAAAGCACATAGCAGACAAGTGAGAGCCAAAACACCCCTATGTTGGGGGAGGGTTTCCCTGTCCTATTTTGTCAGGAGCTAGGGCTTCACTACGCACGCAGCGGTTTCAAACAACCTATATCGGGTAAGCAACCTGTCCTAGTTTGGAATGGTCACTACGGATTTCGATATGCACTAGGTCGAATGGTCAAAAGGGTGCCCCGGTAAAACCGGGGTTTGTGTTCCCATACTGGCAGAGCCCACAACTGGTCAGCCTTATGGTCATGCCTTGACAGGACAAGCCTCCGACAAACCGTTCAGGAATAGCAGATGGCAAACACGGTGTCCTAGGCGCACCAATGCAAATGCAATGCAAAGAAACACACAAGTGTAGTCAAAACTAGATATCATGAGTTCGAGTCAAGTTCTCTAAATCCCCAGCAGAGTCGCCAGAAACTGTAGACGTCCCCGAACGCCCCGGGAGGAAATGAGTCCCCCCCCTGGTTCCGTTTATTTTGGGCTCACTACAGTTCAAGACTCTAATGTCACGGTTCTTAATCTGAACCAAAGAGTCCAAATCCGGCAAATCGTTTTGAGAAAACAGATTTTTTGAAAGAAGTGCCAAACATGGACTGCTTTGCCAGATACAGAGTGCTACCTAAATATTTTATTTTTGGGAAATTTAGGAAACCCTGACTCGTTTGCCTAAGGCCACGTGTCCGTCATCACCAAAGTTGCCTCGGCTCGGGAACTTGGGTACGATTAGGGAAGGTCACTTCGTGAGCACCCCCGCTCGCCCGATCAAAGATCGACCTCTACTAACCATGATATCTAGTTTTGGAAACATTATGTGTTCTTATTCTGGTTATTAGCCTAGATTTACTATGTGATGCGCACAGCATACAAGTATAGACCGGGTCGCCTGAATTGGAACAAAACATTTCATGTTTGTTTTTGAAAGATGGTTTGGTACTCGCAAGTAGGCTTAAAATGCAGATTTTGCCACCCTCGGGTGGGCTTAGAAAATATGGTTTTGCTACTATCTAGTGGGCTTAAAACTCACAGTTAATGATTTGTCCCAATCCAAATAACCCAACCTTCACCCACAGGCATTCAGGCAGTTATATCACATAAGCAAATAGCCTCATGGTAAGCATGCTATCATGGCAGTCACTCACACGCATGCAAGGATGCTAAAGCATAAAAACTTACCGAGTACTCCAAGCCAAAACAGAAGCTAATTAGAAATCCATGCATGATCCTAACTATACAGGAATGCCTAATGCAACGCATGCAAAAATGCAACTATAGCAAGCTCGGCTATTCTAAACATGGCATATGGAATGCTACAGCTAACATGTATTCAACTCGGAATTGAAATACAAATGCAGTTAGTATGATGCGCCGAGCCCGGTGCATGCAAAACAGATGAATGAATGCAAACATGCTATCATACTGTATGCTAATTGAAACATGCCCTAATCTAACCATCATAAGCTGGTAAATAAAAGGGAGAAAGACGTGGGGTTGGAAGACATACATCACACGCACGCACACTTATTACAGTTGTGCCCTCACTCGGAGGGTCCGAAAAAAAATACAGTCCTAAATGAATAGTACAGTTCGAATAAATACAAAATCCTAATTAATTTACAAATTAATCTAGGAAAGCATTAAACTAGCATGCAAGCTAGGGACTGCCTTGACTCTGCTCCGGATGATGAATGATGCATGTTCGGGTTGCCTTGCGCGGAAATCCACTGCGATGCCCCAATTAGCCTCTGTTTACAATTAAACCCGGAATGTTGCACGGAGCTCCAAAAGACTACTGGTTTCTGATTTGCTGCAACAGAGAGCAAGAAAAGGGCATGGCAATGTATTTTCACATATGTACGCACGTCTCGATCCTCGTGCCACCAATCACGCATCTCGATGCATGATGGCCGGGGAATCGAATTGCATGACTTAATATGGAATGAATGCACATATAAACACAACAAGACCAAGACTCCATCATGGATAATCCGGAGTGTCGGTGACAGGGAATTGAGACACGTTCCGTCACTCAAAGTACGAAACGTCCCTTGTTTCTCATGCTTGGGCTAACTCCTATCCCAAGCACAATGCAATATGCATGACATGCATGAATGCAACTAATATACAACCTAGCATGCACTATGCTATGAGATGGCATACACGACACACGATATAACATGGCATATACGATGCTCTAACATGCAACTTAGCATACACAATGCTATGAATCGAAATGGCATACGCAATGCATGATGGACTTACACCAACATGAGTGGACCTCAGCCACACTCACATCAGTGGCCATTAGATGAAAATGAGACACTCGAGATGCGTGCACACATGCACGCAAACCGAGGACCGAACCTAAGGCACGAATGCCACTCTAACAAAGCATGGCAAGACATGGAACATGCTATGCAAACATGCAAATTTCAGCACTAAAACATGATGCTAAACCGCCCCGAAGCATGGCAATATGGCACCCGATGCATGAGGTGAACCCCAAAACTCAAAACTAGGCACATGGAATGACTTATAGCTATACAAAGCGTGCATTATTTGAACATGAAGCATGAAGACAGAGTCAAGGCAGTCCCAAAACATGAACTTTTCTAGTTCAAAGCATGGCCAAAAGATGCTAGCAAGATGGCCTAAAATATCATACGATTTTGACTAGCAAACATGGTTTACATGGCAAGTACATGAAACAAGTGAGCACTTAGCAAACCCGAAAAAATCAGTGAATTAAACATGCCAAAATATGCCCAAATAAACATGGAAATACAGTCAACACATGCACAAATAAGGGGCTCCTTTGGAAGGGCATACAATGAGTTATTAGGCACATACAAGACAGACATGTGGCAGCCCCAAACCAACTTTGAAAATCAAATATGATAGTCTAAAAACTCAGCAAATTGGCTCCAAAATCAGTCAACAAAGCATGCAAGATAGGGCCTCTTTGGAAGGCTGAAATGACCACCAAACAAGTCAATGTGAGAGGGGGTCACCCCCCTCTGATTTGGAGGCTCAAAACAGCAGCCAAGCCACTAAAAATCCACTAGATTTCAGTGGCTAGAAGGCCCAACAAAGCATGCAACAAGGGCTAGGATGTAAGGCTCAAAATGGGAGGCAACGAAGCATACAAGATAGCATATGACCTCAAACAAAAATGGAACCTTGATAAAACATGAAGATGATGTCAAAACAAGCCTTTTTTCAGTTTATAACAAGTCTCAAAGATGAACACAAATAGGGCTAATCTATCATGCAAAAATGGCCCTAAAAGAGATAATACAGACAAGGGACAGCAGCTGACCCCAAATGGCAAAGAGCCCTTCAACAAAGTTGAAAAGGGGCTCAAAACAAGACACTTTATGGTTTATATAAAGCCACTAAAATGAACACAAGTGAGGCTAAACTATCATGCGAGAAAAGGGCCTAAAAGAGGTATAAAGAGGCAAGTGGCAATAGATGGCCTCAAACAGAGGATAACCCTTCAACAATGTTTAAGAGGGGCTCAAAATAAGATATTTTACAGTTTATGACCAAGTCCAAAACAGCTCACAAATAGGCCTAAAATCCTATGCAAAAAAAAAGGCTTAAAAGAGAGTTAAAGAGGCAAGTGATAGTAGGAGACCTCAAACAGTAAGAGGTCCTTAATCAAACATGAAAATGAGCTCAAAATATGACTATTTACAGTTTGGGTCGAAGCCCAAAAATATAAGCACAAGGAGCTAAGATATAGACCAAAATAGTGCACAAAAGAGGGAATATGGGACTCACCCTTGTAGCCTATGTCTTCAACAGTTTTTGATCCAAGAAATGGTGCTCCTAGCCTCTGGAAATGGACTCCAAGTTGCTGGAATGGAGTGAGGAGGTGTGGTGCTATGTATTGTAGTGTAAATGGTGCAAGGGTTTCAAGGTTTTGAGGCTTGGAAGAGAGGGAGAGGGAGAGATGTATGCAAGAGCTCCAAAGGGTTTTTTGTCACCTTCCAAAATGCAGCTGGAGCTGCTGGTTTTATAGAGGGAGAGAAGGGAAAAAGGGGGGGGGGGGGAAACAAATTCAAATTTCCCCCCCAAAAGGCCAAACCCTGGATATAGGATCTGGGGGAAAACAAATTGCACAGCTGGAACACACTTGGGAGGGCAAGAATGGCTGGCTATCTCAAAAGGGCCAAAATGGTCATCCAACCAGCTAGGTGGCCGGCCTGCTACATTTTCTGGCCGGCTTGCTACTTTTCAGGACAAAAAAAGTCCTCCGGAAAGACAGGTGGCCGGCCAGTGATTGGGAAGTCCAATGGTGGCTGTTCAAGTGTCCAAATTGAAGCCCCGGAAGTTATCTTTCCAATGGCGCAAACCTTGCATTAAAATTCCTCCTGTGCAAAACGTTATGCCTGTTTTGGTGAAGCCGCGCAGATTCGGTTCAACTGGAATGATGCCTTACTTCAATCAACCCTATCTCCCCCGTCCGGAATTGGCTTTAGAAGATTCTTGAGTGAAAAATGAAGCCCCGGAAGTCTTATTTCCAACGGTGGTAGCCTCATAGCTTGATTCCAAGTATGCAAATGAATAGGCCCGATTCGGCGAGGGCTGCTCGACTCTTTATTAACAGTTCATGCCCATTTTCTTCCCCAACTGGATTTCTTCCCTCTTCTTCTCTTTTCTTCAACTCCAAACCCCTAAGTAAGGTGTTTTGAAATATTTTTCAAAGATTTCATCTCTCTTTCATTCATTTCCACTTTGTCCTTGCTCGGTTTACCGAAAAGCGCAACATTTAACAAAATGCGAGCGTTAGAACATCGTAGAAACTTTATTCCAAAAACGTTTTGAAAGAGAGGGTTTTAAGGTCTAAAATCTTTTGATCAAGATTGTTTTGGTCCAAAAAGGGGTATGAAGTTGAGCTTTGACTCTTTCCTTGCCGAAGAAAATGAACCTTTCCCCTGCACATCTTTCTCCACCATGTAAACCATCAGTCGCGTCTAAGTCTTAAGGGCGGTCAAAAATGGGGTGTCTACATCTGCGCTATGAAAAAAAAGTGGTATTGCCTGGCTGCAAAAGGTGGCTGGCAGGCCAGAAATGGTGGCCAGTCACCCACTAATAGTGGCCTACCGTACGGTAAAGGTGGCTTGCCGACCACTAATGTTTGGGTTTCTCTTGCTATAACAGAAAATAAACAGAACACAAACAGAACATTCTCAGGGGAGGTTTGTCCACCCTACCTCTCATTATCATCAAACAGCTCAAAGGAGGGGTAGGCTCGATTTGCAAGCCATCAATCGTTGCAAATTCACTGCATGATGACTTATGAACCAAGGAATACAATTTCAATAAATGCACGATTAAAGACTCATAAACCTCCTCCCTATCATGATATTGATCAAGGGAAGCGGTTGACATCGACTCTTGAACCGTTTTCATCACTAACAAGTATGAAATGACTCAAGACTCAATGGGTTCAATTAACGTCTGATTGAACCTAAACCATTTTATTATCTTGCTCCATTTTAAGCCATTGATTACCCCCTTTTTAATTACCTTTCCATTCATTAGTCATTTTAGTCCAAAATGAGCATTAAGTCCACTAAAGGAGGGAAGTGTCAAACAAAGGGTTGGTATAGGCAAGAGAGAGATGTCATGCCGTTGGTAATGAACCTTCGAAGAGATTAAACCATTAACAACAATGATCTCCATCTCAAGCTTAAACAAACAATTAGTTTGAAACGATTCTTAAAGCAAAGAAGAAGCCAAGAAATGAGAGAAGTATAGAGATGATTAGAGATGATCACAAGTACGGAAAGCTTGAAATAAATGCTATCAACTCAAATAGGTTAGTGTCTAATGCCTAAAAAACCAAGCCTATGAGAACCGTTACACTACAAGCATGCAATACAAAGCATAAATGACATGAACAACTTAAAATAGTCTTAAAATAGGTTAAAAAAGCACTGAAATTAGGGTAAAAATATGTACAAAAGCAAGCTAAAATAATGGGGCAATTAAGCTCGTAAACAAACCAAGTGAGGGGAGGCTAACCCCTCTATTTTCGGACTTCAAAACAACATTTTAGAGTTTGAAAATCAGTGGTAAAAAGCTCAAAAAAATATAATGAAAAGGTGGGAACACAAGGGTAAAAGCCTAGAAGACAAGGTTCAAAGAATGGTGGTCAATCCCTCTACCTTTAATGGCCTTAAACCACAAGTTTCAGCCCACAAATATAGGTGAAAAATAGTCCAAAATAGTAAGAAAAGGTAGGAAAGAAGTACAAAAGAGCTAGGATGTATACCTCTTGAAGAGGAATGATCCTTTTGTTCACAAACCACTAATTCCACACCCTCAAGAGCTAAAATGCAAGCTCAAACACCTCAGCAAAGAACCCTCAAGGTTTGGTTTAGAGTGTCTAGGCAAAGGGTATAGAAGTTGCACGGGAGAGAGAAATATAGAGAGAGAAATATTTTTTAAGACTTTGCTCCACAAATTTTTCTAACCTAATTTTTGAGAGGGAGTCATCAATATATAGAAACATATGAGACTATCTCGAAAATATCCATACAGACACAACTGGTGCAGTGCATGCATCTGTGGAGATAGCTGGCACAACTGGCAAAAAGATCTAAATTTTTACACTACCGGCCACTAGTGGGTCTACTAGTCCCTGGATGGTCAGGCTTGAAAAACTACTGTTTTGGTCCAAAAACAAAGCACAAGGTTTGTGGGTTTTTTGTGGCTCAAAACTGAGGTTTCCTGCTGAGGAAATCAAGCATTTGGACAAGTGTGTAAATTCATCGTTGGGTGATCAATCGGTGGTGCCCAAGTCTTAAGGGCGGTAAAAAATTGTGTGTCTATAGTTTCCCCTCTTTGACAAAGCTCGAAGTCATGAAATGACGTGAGTGAATGTCAAAGCCTAGAGACAACCGATTTTGACAAGGCCATAAGACTTGGGCAAACAATCAAGACATAAATTAAATTGGTTGAGCTCAAAAGCTGCCTAAGTATCCCTTTGCAAGGAATCAAACCAGCGTAGTTTAGGGGCAAGATACAAATGATATGCACAAAGAATAAACTTTGAAAGCTGGACTAATACGCCTCACGAAGCTAGTTTTTTTGAAAATCCATGATCATAGACGATGATCCAAAAAGCAATAACAAGATAATCGCAAAGAAGTCCAATCATGCTTCACGCAGAATGAAATAAAAACACACTCTAACCACGCCGAAATCGTGAGAAGAGGAGAAAAATCGGTCTGGGTCATGCGTCTGCACATCCTGAGACGATACGATAGATGCAAAAACTACGAGACTATACGATAGATACACAAAGTAAACGAGTGCGATAGATGCACAAAGTGAACGGGTGCGATAGATGCACAAATTGAACGGGTACGATAGATGCACCAACTGAATGAGTGCGATAGATGCACAAAGTGAACGGGTGTGATAGATGCACAAAGTGAACAAGTGTGATAGATGCATAAAGTGAAGATGAGCGATAGATGCACAAAGTAAACGGGTGCGACAGATGCACAAAGTGAACGGGTGTGACAGATGCACCAAGTGAACAAGTGCGATAGATGCACAAAGTAGACGGGTGCGATAGATGCACAAAGTGAACTTGTATGATAGATACACAAAGTGAACCAGTGCGATAGATGCACAAAGTGAACAAGTGCGACAAATGCACAAAGTGAATGAGTGCAATAGATGCACAGAGTGAATAGGTGCGATAGATGCACAAAGTGAATGAGTGTGATAGATGTACAAAGCGAACAAGTGCGATAGATGCACAAAATGAACAAGTGTGATAGATGCACAAAGTGAACCAGTGCGATAGATGCTCAAAGTGAACAAGTGCGATAGATGCACAAAGTGAAAGAGTGCGAAAGATGCACAAAGTGAATGAGTGCGATAGATGCACAAACTGAACAAGTGCGATAGATGCACAAAGTGAATGAGTGCCATAGATGCACAAAGTGAACAAGTGCGATAGATGTACAAAGTGAATGAGTACAAAAGATAATGAGTGCGATAGATGCACAAAGTGAACAAGTGCGATAGACGCACAAAATGAAGGAGTGCGATAGATGCACAAAGTGAATGAGTGCGATAGATGCACAAAGTGAATGAGTGAGATAGATGCACAAAGTGAACAAGGGCATTAGATGCACAAAGTGAATGAGTGCAATAGATGCACAAAGCAAAGGAGTGCTATAGATGCACAAAGTGAACAAGTGCGATACATGCACAAAGTGAATGAGTGCGAAAGATGCACAAAGTGAATAAGTGCAATAGATGCACAAAGTGAACAAGTGCGATAGATGCACAAAGTGAATGAGTACGATAGATGCACAATGTGAACAAGTGCGATAGATGCACAAAGTGAATGGGTGCGATAGATGCACAAAGTGAATGAGTGCGATAGATGCACAAAATGAACAAGTGCGATAGATGCACAAAGTGAATGAGTGTGAAAGATGCACAAAGTGAACAAGTGCGATAGATGCACAAAGTCAACAAGTGCGATAGATGGACAAAGTGAATGCGTGCGATAGATGCACAAAGTGAATGAGATTGAAAACCAATATAATGACAACACATGCTCTAGGAAAGATAATAGACAACCGACATACGACGTTAATTGAAAGCATGTTCTATGCAACATTGCAAGCATATTTTATGCAATATTCGAAAAGTATATTCTACGCAAGATTGAAAGCATGTTTTATGCAAAAATCAAAAGCATGTTCTATACAATATTGCAAGCATATTCTATGCAAGAATCGAAAGCATGTGAGTTATGAATGATGCAAGGCGCACATGCAACATAAGAGGTATGTGAGAGTGCACGTTCTATGCAAAAGAGTATAACAGAGATGTAAATCAACGAAACAAACCAAAACGACGTTTAAGGACCTTCAACTTAAACACCCCCCCGCCCGGGAGGCGTTGGAAAATGCTCAAAACGATACAACTTGTTCATATTTGAAAGTGAAGCACGTTCGCGCACCGGAGTACAGTGGGCATTGGAATGGCATAACCGGAACACAATTTCGAGCTCCTCAAAATCAAATCCAATTCAAATACCTCAATCCTTCTGTCTAGACCCAAAATAAGACCTCCCATACACTGTTAGGGAATAAAGGGAACAAAACCAGTACCGGGCCACAAAAGGGGCCTGCCGGCCACTAATAGTGTATGGCTGCCCACTATTAGTGGCTTGTCGGTCACTAATGCAAAATCAGGGGCACTTTCATCTTTTCGGCACTGGTCTCCTTTAAATCATCATCCAAGCTTCTTTTGCACACACCTTCATGACCAAAATCCTTCCCCCTCCCTCTCTAGGTGCTTCCTCTCTCTGGATTTGTGCTTTGTACGCGTTTTCCAACTCCCCACGCAAACTTTATTCATAAACCCTCCTTGACCATCTTCATTTTGAACCGATCAGATTTTGTTTTCGTTGATTTTTTTGGGTTTTCAACACTTTGGGCTTGTTCCGCTCGAGTTTTTCTTGGGCTTTTGTGAACTTTCTCGTGTTTTGACTTTTCCTACATTTTTCTCTCTCCTAGGGTTGGCTTTTTCCAAATTTTCCCTCTTTTCTCCATTTTTCTTCATTTTTCACCCACTTTCTACCCACTTTCCAGATGGCATACAATGTCCCTCACGACGATGCTCCTCTCGAGGTACCTATGCTTCCACCTGCTGTCGAGGTTGAGGAGCCTATAGCTGATGAGGCTGGCGAGGCAATGGAGGACATTGCCATTGACCTCAAGGCAGAGGCAGAGGTCTTCACCCCAAGGCTCGAGCCTGAGTTACTGCCATTAAGGGTGAGGCCTTTTGATCCAGCCACTTACCACCCCCGTATGCACATGATGGCGCCTAGAGGCATCAGGCGCTTTGATGATTTTGCTGATGGCGTGCTGGAGGATATTTTGCTGAGAGAGCCAGACTCCCACCTTTCCCATGGCGCTACTGAAGTACAACCCTTAGGCTTTACTATCTTTCATCTGATTGTCTTGCACTACCTTTCATCTTATTCTTCTTTTATCACCATCTTTCATCTAATTATTCTTTCTTTGCCACATGAGGACTCTCTCTTCTGTAGGGGTTATGGGGCAGTGACGGCCAGGGATTGGTATCAAGAGCTCCCCCCTGGGGTCCGCGACCTTGTCAATGAGGCAGGCTTTGGCTTACACTGCACTGGGCTCATGCGCCACATGGCTAGCCGGACCTTACTCTTAGCATTAGTGGAGAGGATGTGGGATACCACTAACTCCTTCCACTTCTCTTCCGTTGGGGAGATGATGCTGACCCCCTATGACTTTTTGATGATCACAGGCTTAGGAGTTGGGAGTGATCCGATCCCTTTTGACATGGACATGGGCCAGTGGAAGGTGGCTTGGATCTATCTACTCAGAGTGAGCCTGCCCTTATATGAGCCAATTATGGTGCAATACAGTTGGCTCCTCGAGTACTTCCTCAGGAGTCAGCCTGAGACACAAAAGGAGATGGAGTAGTACACTCGGGTCTTCTTGATGTACCTTCTCGGTACCACCTTGTTCGCAAACAAGTGAAATACCGTGGGTTTGTACTTGCTGAGCGCCCTTGTGACCCTGCCCCTGGTCTAATTTTACGACTAGGGTGGAGCCGGCCTTGCCGTACTCTATGACTACATGAGCTTCACTTCCCGCATAAAGGGATATGGGGTCGGAGACTACTGGAGTGCCTGGGAGATATGCACTGCACTTTCGATTCTATTTACTTCTTCTTATGCTTTCTACTTTGCATTTTCTGCCTTATATCAGTTCATACATTGTGCCTTCTACCTTGCACTTTCTGTTTAATATCTGTTCACGCATTGTGTCTTCTGCTTTGCACTTTCTATTTAATATCTGTTCACACACTGTTGATCCACACTGCTGATCTTTTTTTACAACTGTGGGTTTACGCCTATTTTCCAGCCCTTGCTCTAGAGGAGCCACGAAGACATGACCTTTACCTTCTGACAACCGAAGCCGGGAGGACATGACCTTTGCCTTCTATTGTCGCTACTTCGACACAGTGGTTTCCTGTGAGGTAATCCGAAGCTTGTAGTCATTTCTGCTTTATTCCTATTGCTACTGTTCTGAGCTATATTCAGATAACTGATAGCAACTAATAACTTGTACTATCTATATTTGCAGATCACCTGGTAGCCATGGGCAATGATGCCAGCTGGAGTCAGGGACCAGAATGCTAGGGCTTGGGCTACCTCTCGATACCGGATTTTACTGAAGGGCCCATTATGTCGGGCCTGTTTCTTGGAAGAGCGGTTTGTACACCAGACACTAGGCTTGCCTACCCCGGTTATTCCTATGTCGCCCCCAACATCCATGAGGACAGATGATATCCTCTCAGCTGAGGCCATTATTTAGCATATGATGGGGCTGGACGCTGACTATTTCAGAGGGGATGAAGATTACACGACTTTCATCTGGACTAATCTTATGCCATCCCTGACTGGAGTTCGCGCAGCCGACGCAGCAGGTGCTCCTTTGGCTGGAGAGGCTGCTCAGGAGGCCGAGGCTAGTTTTAGAGAGGCCCCTTCCGCTACGCAGGCTACTGGTTAGCCGACAATTCCTACCATAATTCCTCGTGGACGGCCGAGTAGGACGGCCCATCAGCTCCCGATCGAGCCACCGGAGTTGGGGCACGGGTATGTTAGAGCCCTGGGTGCACCTCAGGTATGGGCCATACTTAACAACTTGCATCCCGCAGGTATATTTCCCTTTTAGATACTAATTATTCAACTTCACTTTTAGGCGCCCACAGAGTATACAAAGGGCCTTCTTTAGCTGGTTACCTCCCTAGTTCACATGGTGTAGAGAAGGGAGATGTTGCTCGTTTTGCATGGTATTCATGTATACTTCCCTTCCCCTCATGCACTGCATTGCTTTCCACACTATATTGACATGCCATATTTCCACTAATACATGATACTCATACAATAAACTGACATGCTGTGATACCCCTGTTCCGTAATTAGCTAATTGGTCCTTAATCTGAATGTGATTATGTGTTTAGCATGATTTTGTGTGCCATTGTGTGATAATATGTGATTTTGAATTTCGATCTGTTCACCGTAGGAATATCTGTTTGAATAATCTGCTTGGGAAATTAAATTGAAGGCCTTATCGGCCACAGAACCCGAAATTGATTGCGCCATTGTGATTGGCATAATTTTTAGAGCCTACGGTGAAATTTAATTGAAAATTGATTTGGGTCAGATTAAATTGATTAAATTAATGAGTTAGTGCCCAATTATTCTATATTATTATATTATGACTTAGTGGGGCACTATACACTCAAAAATACACCCTCCTTGTTATTCCTCTTGGCTGAATTAAACTCAAGAAATAGAGAGGGGAGTCGGCTAGAGAGAGGGAAAGGAGGAGAGTTGGATGTTTGGCTCAAATTTGTGAAGAATTGGAGGATTAACCTCAAGAAATTGCCATAGTTTGGAAGATTGAGCCCCTAGGTAAGCATTTGGTCATGAATTCATGAGTTTAAGTTATAATTTTGTATGTCCAAAGCTAATTGGTGGTCAAGAGCATGTTTTGAGTTTATTTTGTTGAATTGGGGGACCATATATGCATGCATGTGTGAAATTGTTTCGAGCTTACATAATTGAGCTTGAAATCTATGTAAATTTGTAGTTAAAGCTCATGTATGATCACCATTGGTGTCACCTAAGTTGAGAATGGGAGCTAGACATCACATGCATGTACAATCCATGAGGATAAGAGCTTTGAATGCATGAATGTGTATGATGGAAGGGAGCTTAGTGCTAATTTGAAACATGCATGTGTTTAATTCTTGAAATTGAGCTCCATGATGATATGTTTTGGCATTTACATCATGTTAGTATAATTATATTTGAGATTTGAGCCTTAGCATGCATGAAATGTGGTGGGAATGTCGAATTTGAGCTCAAGAACACAATCTGGAAAACCCAGAATTTTGATGTCCGCTCAAGCGGGAAAAACGTGCTCCCAGTACTTTTTGCAGACTTGGTGTCCGCTCGAGCAGGGGAGCTACTTAGACAGGCATTCCGCTCGAGCGCCCTATTCCACGCTCGAGCTTATTTTTCATGCAACCAGTACTTTTGCAGCCCTTAAGGGTCCGCTCGAGCGGGGACCCTGTTTTCTGAAATTTTGAAAATGCATTATGTGTTCTGTTTTCCGTTCCCTTTCACTTCTAAACACTCTTAGGCATGCATTGAGCATTGTGATTGAATTAAAGAGATAAGAATGAAGCCTAAAGAGGAATATGTGAACTAAAGAACGGATTGGACTATTTGTGACCCATATGTGTTATGTGATATGTAGGGTCAAGCTCCAGGGCAAATCCACATGCCGACCACTGTGAGTAATATCTAAATTATGTTATTGTCCCATTTGCTTACTCTTATGTAAGTTTTGTAAAGTTCATTAATTTGAATGGTGGACAAGTTTGATATAAAGGCCTATGTGCCAGTTCGATATAAAGGCCTATGTGCCAGTTTGATAGGAAAGGCCTATGAGCCAATTTGATATGAAAGGTCTATGAGCCAGTTTGATATAAATGTGGGCCGAAGGCCGTTTTGACACGAAAGTGTATTTGGGCCTAAGAGCCGTTTTGACACGAAAGTGTATTTGGGCCTATGAGCCATTTTGACACGAAAGTGTATTTGGGCCTAAGAGTCGTTTTGACACGAAAGTGTATTTGGGCCTAAGCGCCGTTTTGACACGAAAGTGTATTTGGGCCTAAGAGCCGTTTTGACACGAAAGTGTATTTGGGCCTAAGAGCTGTTTTGACACGAAAGTGTAATTAGGCCTAAGCGCCGTTTTGACACGAAAGTGTATTTAGGCCTAAGCGCCGTTTCGACACGAAAGTGTGATTGGGCCAAAGGCCGTTTTGACAAGAACGAATGAGTGGGCCAGAGGCCGTTTTGACATAAATGAAAGATAAAGAGGCCAAAAGGCCAGTATGTTTAGAACCACAGTCACTTGACTTACATTGTGTATATATATGTTAATTAGAAATATGAATTGGGCCCAAGGCCGTTCAGAATATGTTGTTCTACATATTGTTGTATCTTCTTATTTGATATTATTCACTGGGCTTTCGCTCACGCTCATTCGTGTGTTTGTAGGTGAGCTATGAGAGGTCCAGACCCAGCCCCTGTGAAGCCAGTGTGGAACAACCAAGTCTTTGAGAGTCAGCCCCTGCGTCTCACGTACGAGACCCGTCTTGGCCCTTCTGTTTTGTATTTATATTCTGTCATGTTGGCGAAGACTTTGTATCTGTTGTATATAGTTTTGACGGGGTGACTTAGACTATTATGATCCTGTATGTACGGAGCTTTGTGTCAGTACATATTTTGAAGTGAGTTATTAACATGTATCAGTATGGTTTGTCATGACGTGCCATGTAAGCACAGCTTTATGGACAAAGTTTTAAATTGCTTCCGTTTGGCCCTCATTAACTCTGTCAAAATATGTTTGGTTTGGTTTTGAGGCCGTAGGTAATCTCATGATTGCTGGCCAGTTACGTCCTTAACCCACGGGGGCGGGTTCGGGTCGTGACAGAGTGGTATCAGAGCACGAGTTAATAACTCACGCACTTGTCCAAAAGAGCAATGAGCGTCTAGAAAAGATCTAGGATGCATTCATGTGATAAGTATGAATTCGAAAGCATCGAGAATATACTTAAGTGTTTTGATTTGGGCAATTATGTGCTATAAGTTGTGTTGTACTTGCATTGCAAATTGTTTGACTACATATGCTCTCTAGTATATGCATATTTGTAGAATCTTTATATATTGTATAATGGAAGTTTAATCAGATAGTGAGTAAGAACTCCGTAAGGTTATGTTTAACTTTAAATATTTGTCGATGATATGAAATGACAAGTACCCTGGAATGCTATGTTTTGTATGAATGATTGTCCAAATTTTCCTGGAACGTAATTGTGGTATCCTTAGCAGAGGCCCTCGCCCAGGGGACATAATACTGTGGCTTATGGTCATGAGGCCCTCGCCCGGGGGAAACAATACCGTGGCCTATGTATGAGATCTGTTACTCAGTACCGGAGGTTCCATTATGGAACTTGTTATGCTTAACCAACATGTTATGTTACGCTAAAGGAAGTACCACACATGATTGGAATATGAGATATGAATTGTTACACTAATGTGTACAACAAGTTTTTTTTGATATAATGCACATACATGAATATATGAATCACGAAAAGTTGTTTATGTGCATCCGATTCTGCCAATGGGTGTCTATGTAGAATATGAACATGACTTGAGTATATAATTACTTAGTAAATGTTCAGCATGTGATATTTGATTAGTATGCAATTATCTGTTACGTATGTGATTAATTGCGTACGATATGTGAAATGCGAATATAAAGACGTGCCTATGTACGAATATGACTATGTGTATCTGTGTTTATTTTTGTATTGGGCATCCCAGTATTTGGCAAGGTTTAGCGAGAATTGTGTAGAGGATGGTTAAATTAAGGGCATACAAGCTGGAAGGCTCTTCCGCAGCCCGACTTGGTAGACTGGAAAGAATGGTATAAGAAATGGCAGGAATCTTAAGACGACAACGTCAGTTGCCGCTACGGCGAGAACCTTTGCCACCACCAGTGTACGAAACACTGAGAAGTTTGTTATCGGATTTCTGGGGTTTGTTATAGGTGTGGTGAAATGGACCGTATGGTAAAGAACTGTCCCCGAACTGAACAAAATGTGAATAAATCTTCTGTCTCAGCCAGATTCGTACCAATGGTAGGAATTGCTACTCGGGATGGAGTAATTGCACTCATCCCAGAAAGTGCTCAAAATACTGCGAACGCTATCCCAGGTATTTATACTGTTTATGAACAAATGCTCATCTGTTGATTGATTCTGAATTAGTACACGCATACATCTTTGCTTGGGATATTATTTGATTCGGATCGGCATATTTCTCCATATCTGCTGCATGTGTATCTGGATTGGTTAGACCTACATGATCGAGACCGTGTTCATTGGAGATATATGCCCCGTTTGGGAAATTTGTGAAATACGTTTTGGGATATTGATTGACTCTGCACATGCACATGTATATCTAAACCTATGCTCAGGTTGATTTGCTATGTTACTGTCTTCAATGACTAAACCACTGGAATTGTGACTTTGTGATTGTATAATTGAGTTGAGCACCCCAAATAATAAACTCTGCAAGTTACGAGACCATGCATTTTGATTGGTAGAAAATTGACTGGATTATGTGACTATATTGGGTTTAGCTCATAAACCTATGCTTTTGTGACTAATTTGGAACTTTTGCGTAACAATCCTATACTATACGTACCCGAGGAACTCTGTTTAATGTATTACTGTGCACCATGTTCTTGCATATAAGACTTATTGGGGAACTGCTATACTGATTATGATACGTACCTCCTGATACGAATAACTGCATGTATATGCAACTACCCCCGAATTTATGTAGACAATACCATATTGCACCTGATTTGAAACACTTTGATATGAACTATTGTGATGAATGATTCTGATATGACTTTGAGAACTGATGAACTTAGGGCAGTTGAGAAATTATCAACCATGTACCTAAGCAAATGAAGTACGCCCTACAGAACCGAGTGTGTCCTATTTGAGAAAATTTTTATCTGATTCGATCTGATAGAACCTTTGCCTGGTATTGTTCCGATGGAACCCTCATTTGATACGATTTGATGGAACCTTTGTCTGATTTAATTTGGCAAGACCTGTGTTGGGATTGGTTTGATAAGACCCTCTGTCTGATTTAATTTTGTAAAAAGGGATTGAGGATTGCCTGTAAATAAATAGCCAGATTATTCTTGGCAGAAAAACTGATAGACCCAAAACTTGAATCTGTTTGGAGTACTTAACCTATTTGAAACACCTTTTGTGGGCTATGACAGATTGCTCTAACCATGAACACCGTTGAGAACCAACCCCCAACTATCGAGGACATACGTGTTGAAAATGAGCCGAATTGTACAAATCCCGTGATTAGGTGTCTTAAGGAACGATGCTTGTGTATTGTCCCATCCTGGTTGGTTTTACGCTATGGGGACTGATGATGGCAGATTGATGTGATTGTAAGCAGTACTGAACATTTGTCTTTGACTGATCAGAATATGTTTTGTAAGGGAGAGTAGTTGCTTCAATGTTATCAGATTTTGGGGAATCAGGTTGTAGTGAGTGGTATTATGTTTGTTTTGATGACATTCTTGGGGCGTCCTTTCGTGCTAAGGGGACGTTAAGCCTATGTAGCACCCTTGTTGGGATATCTTTTGCCACCGACGGTCTTGTACGGGTGGGTTGGACTAATCGATCTCGAGTCAGCCACCGACGGCCGGGAATGGGTGTGCTTCGATTCCGAGACGATTATTCTTTTGTTTTGTCCGGAATGTCACCCTTTTGTAATTTGTAGATGTTTAAACATCCAAGAATCTTTGAAAAACCCTGATTGTCCGTAAGTGCGTGAATTCAGTATGCTTTGTGAATAACTGCTCCATGTCGTCATATTCTGTGATTGGGGCTTTGAGGATGTGTAAATTGTGTTTAACACATGATTGATTGTTTTAGTATTACCTTTGACGCCATGGGGATTAGTATATGAATTTCCTTATGCTTTTGACGACTATCAGATAAAGTAGAAAGACTCGATGGAACAGAGAATTGAATACTGAACCGAATTGTGAATTGCAAACTGTAAACTGTTAAATGAACTGAGAATACGTGTATCCTATTAGAAGTCGACTGCCTTAGTGTTGATGCATTTTACAATTGGTACTATGGGGATATACAGACTATATGCGTTGTACGGGTAATTGCCTCGATACTACCTTTGTTGGTTAGGGAATCGGTGTCTGGATCCACTTTGAATTTCTGAAGACTTTTGATTGACCTTCGATAACTGTGATGAGTCACTGGACTAAATACCGAATCGGATTGTGAATTGTGGAACTATTGAAGAATGAATTGAACTTTTGTGACAAGGGAATAGACCGAACTTCTGTGACAAGTTAGCTGACATCTGAAATAAATTTGTTGGTAACCTACCATGAAGGGGCAATTAGTGAAATTGTGTCTGAATATTTTTCGGTGTTGACAAGTTGAAGTCGAATATCAAATAGTGACAGAACTACTTCGACCTCTCTCTATTTCGGAATGGAAATAGGATATGTGACTACGAATTTCGTTGTGGGGCTACCTTGAGCACTCAAGGTGTAAATCCCGTTTGGACTGTTGTATGTGGAATTACTGAATTTGCTCGTTTCCTCCCTGTGACATTTTCGTATGATGCTAGTAGGCTAGCCACCGTTACGTCAATAAGGTTGCTTGTTTGTATGGGGTCCCAGTATCTATTGTTTGGATAGAAATTCTGAAATGTGTTTGAATTCTGACAAGCCTTCAAGAGGCAATGGGGACCGAATCATGATTCGGCGCTGTTTTCCATCCTTGAATTGATGAACAATCAGAAAGAACTTTTTAGATTTTGGGAGAAATGCTCCAAATGTGTGCGTTAGATTTTCGGGAATCGGAAAGATCTATCCATCGTTGACAAACTTTGTTTACAACAACAGTTCACACTATAGTTTCGGTATGGCACCATACAAGCTTTGTGTGGCGGAAAAGGTGAGTCTCTGACTGATTGAAAATAGAGCGTTGCTTGATTTGCGACTAGGTGAATGACTATCAGAAGGGATTGGAACCATTAAATGAAAAGTGTTCCGAATTGTTTTCGACTGAAGGTAACTTAAGTTTGGAGGACCAAACTTCCTAAAGGGGGGAAGACTGTGATACCCTTGTTCCGTAATTAGCTAATTGGTCCTTAATCTGAATGTGATTATGTGTTTAGAATGATTTTGTGTGCCATTGTGTGATAATATGTGATTTTGAATTTCGATCTGTTCACCGTAGGAATATCTGTTTGAATAATCTGCTTCGGAAATTAAATTGAAAGCCTTATCGGCCACAGAACCCGAAATTGATTGCACCATTGTGATTGGCATAATTTTTAGAGCCTACGGTGAAATTTAATTGAAAATTGATTTGGGTCAGATTAAATTGATTAAATTAATGAGTTAGTGCCCAATTATTCTATATTATTATATTATGACTTAGTGGGGCACTATACACTCAAAAATACACCCTCCTTGTTATTCCTCTTGGCTGAATTAAACTCAAGAAATAGAGAGGGGAGTCGGCTAGAGAGAGGGAAAGGAGGAGAGTTGGATGTTTGGCTCAAATTTGTGAAGAATTGGAGGATTAACCTCAAGAAATTGCCATAGTTTGGAAGATTAAGCCCCTAGGTAAGCATTTGGTCATGAATTCATGAGTTTAAGTTATAATTTTGTATGTCCAAAGCTAATTGGTGGTCAAGAGCATGTTTTGAGTTTATTTTGTTGAATTGGGGGACCATATATGCATGCATGTGTGAAATTGTTTGGAGCTTACATAATTGAGCTTGAAATCTATGTAAATTTGTAGTTAAAGCTCATGTATGATCACCATTGGTGTCACCTAAGTTGAGAATGGGAGCTGGACATCACATGCATGTATAATCCATGAGGATAAGAGCTTTGAATGCATGAATGTGTATGATGGAAGGGAGCTTAGTGCTAATTTGAAACATGCATGTGTTTAATTCTTGAAATTGAGCTCCGTGATGATATGTTTTGGCATTTACATCATGTTAGTATAATTATATTTGAGATTTGAGCCTTAGCATGCATGAAATGTGGTGGGAATGTCGAATTTGAGCTCAAGAACACAATCTGGAAAACCCAGAATTTTGATGTCGCTCGAGCGGGGTAATGGCTGCTCGAGCGGGAAAAACGTGCTCCCAGTACTTTTTGCAGACTTGGTGTCCGCTCGAGCGGATGAGTTCACGCTCGAGCGGGGGAGCTACTTAGACAGGCATTCCGCTCGAGCGCCCTATTCCACGCTCGAGCTTATTTTTCATGCAACCAGTACTTTTGCAAGCCTTAAGGGTCCGTTCGAGCGGGGAAGTCCACACTCGAGCGGGGACCTTATTTTCTGAAATTTTGAAAATGCATTCTGTGTTCTGTTTTCCGTTCCCTTTCACTTCTAAACACTCTTAGGCATGCATTGAGCATTGTGATTGAATTAAAGAGATAAGAATGAAGCCTAAAGAGGAATATCTGAACTAAAGAACGGATTGGACTATTTGTGACCCATATGTGTTATGTGATATGTAGGGTCAAGCTCCAGGGCAAATCCACATGCCGACCACTGTGAGTAATATCTAAATTATGTTATTGTCCCATTTGCTTACTCTTATGTAAGTTTTGTAAAGTTCATTAATTTGAATGGTGGACAAGTTTGATATAAAGGCCTATGTGCCAGTTTGATATGAAAGGCTTATGAGCCAGTTTGATATGAAAGGCCTATGAGCCAGTTTGATATAAATGTGGGCCGAAGGCCGTTTTGACACGAAAGTGTATTTGGGCCTAAGAGCCGTTTTGACACGAAAGTGTATTTTGGGCCTAAGAGCCGCTTTGACACGAAAGTGTATTTGCGCCTAAGAGCCGTTTTGACACGAATGTGTATTTGGGCCTAAGCGCTGTTTTGACACGAAAGTGTGTTTGGGCGTAAGAGCCGTTTTGACACGAAAGTGTATTTGGGCCTAAGTGCCGTTTTGACACGAAAGTATATTTAGGCCTAAGCGCCGTTTTGACACGAAAGTGTATTTAGGCCTAAGCGCCGTTTTGACACGAAAGTGTATTTGGGTCTAAACGCCGTTTCGACACGAAAGTGTGATTGGGCCAAAGGCCGTTTTGACATAAATAAAAGATAAAGAGGCCAAAAGGCCGGTATGTTTAGAACCACAGTCACTTGACTTACATTGTGTATATATATGTTAATTAGAAATATGAATTGGGCCCAAGGCCGTTCGGAATATGTTGTTCTACATATTGTTGTATCTTCTTATTTGATATTATTCACTGGGCTTTCGCTCACGCTCATTCGTGTGTTTGTAGGTGAGCTATGAGAGGTCCAGACCCAGCCCCTGTGAAGCCAGTGTGGAACAACCAAGTCTTTGAGAGTCAGCCCCTGCGTCTCACGTACGAGACCCGTCTTCGCCCTTCTGTTTTGTACTTATATTCTGTCATGTTGGCGAAGACTTTGTATCTGTTGTATGTAGTTTTGACGGAGTGACTTAGACTATTATGATCCTGTATATACGGAGCTTTGTGTCAGTACATATTTTGAAGTGAGTTATTAACATGTATCAGTATGGTTTGTCATGACATGCCATGTAAGCACAGCTCTATGGACAAAGTTTTAAATTGCTTCCGTTTGGCCCCCATTAACTCTGTCAAAATATGTTTGGTTTGGTTTGAGGCCGTAGGTAATCTCATGATTGCTGGCCGGTTACGTCCTTAACCCACGGGGGCGGGTTCGGGTCGTGACACATGCATTCTTATACACTATACTGATACACTGCACCAGTTTTCTGTATCATACTCATATTGCATACCCCATTCTGCGACAGTACATACACTGCATCTGATATGTTGATGCTTGTTTTTTCAAGTTCCACCTGCACCGAGGGCACCAACAGCAGCAACAGCACCGGCGGCACCTCCTCCAGCGGTAGAGAAGAAAGGTAGACAAGCTCCAGCACGCGACCAAGACGAGCGTCGAGGTCGAGATAGGGGTAGAGGTGCTCAGAGTCAGAGCAGCTCAGAGCCGGTTTTGAGTGAGGATGATACTGAGACTAGGGACTTCGAGGAGGCAGTGAGCCGACGCTCTAAGTCTGAGAGTAGAGATGACGATGCTGGCTCGGGATCAGATAGTGAGGAGGACACTGAGGCTGGTTCTGAGTCAGGGAGCGGAGATGATGATACTGGCCCTGGCTCGAAGGCCAATTCTGATAGTGGCACCGATGGAGACAGTGCCCTTGAGTCTCCTCTGAAGAAGAAGACGAAGAGGGCCTCTTGAGCTTAATGTGACTGGCGCAGATTTTTGTACTTTTTGCATAGTTTCTTTTATTTTGTTAGCTTTGCACATGTATAGCTTCAGTTAGTTTTACTTTTGCTTTTGAAACTTGTACTCTCTTTTGTAAAAACTATGATCGGGGTAAAACCCTGTAGTTTTATGAAAAGAGTTATTGTTTTTGCATCATGAGCATCACATTGCATAGAATGAAAATGGAGTTAGATTTGAAACTGAAAATGTTTGCATTAGAATAATGTTCTCAACCTGGTAATGAATCAACTAACGACCAAAATGAAAAATGCAACTCGATACATGGGAAACAAAATAAAAAAATAACGTAAACACAGCTAGACACACTTGCCATAAACAAAAGACTCAAAACAAAACCCCAAGACACAAAGACCAGGACAAAACCAAAATGCTAAACTGTTCATGCCACAAAGTGGGCGGCCGACCACAAAAAGTGGGCGGCCGGCCACTTGTGGTAATCCACCAGATAGCTGACAGCAGGCCTCTACTCACAGGCTTATCTTCTATAAAAGGTCCTCCTTCGCAATTTCTTTACCATAACCTCATTTTAGCTGTTGTTTTCATTGAAAATAGAGATCTTCCTTGCAGAGAAACTCAAAGATTCGGTAGCCACTTTAGACAGCACGAAAAAGGTGAACTTTCAAGGTTTCGGCATAAATGCGCTTTTTCTGTTGAGCTGTACTCCACTTTGTTTTCCGTTCCTCCATACCGCAGCCCGATGCTAGGACCCAATTACACACATATTTTGTTTTGGAGCACAGGAAATGTGTCTGACTCTTGAAGAGTTTCAAGCATTGCTGGAATCCCGACGCAATGAGAAAATCATGCCTCAGCCCCATTTTGGCCATGCCCCGGCTTTAGGACAGATGTGTGCACAATGCTCGATCTTTGGCTCTTGACGGGGAGCAAGATGTACCGGGTTTGATTGATCGATTTTCTAACCTTGGAGACAAAAGTGATCTTCTTTGCCGAGGCTTTTGGCAACATGCCCTCTGTTTATGTATGCTCGCTCATTTTCTTCTTGCCCCTAGTTACGATGGAGCCAGCATTAAGCTAATCAAAGTAGCCCAATGCCTGAAAGAGGGTAAGAGCTGCATTGGTTTAGCACTGGCCGAGACCTTGATGGGTTTAGATGCTTTTCATCAGCGAGAGACCACCAAGTTTGCGGGGAGTCCACTACTGCTCCAGGTATTGTTTTCCACCATTTCTTATATATGTGATTCTCACATCACTCGGCACTCATGCTCTATTTTCTCTCAAAGCCCTTTCTTTCCTTTTCTTTCAACATACATCTCTCTATTCTTTAATCTCTTTTATTTTCATCCCTTCCCAAGTATGGCTCATAGATAAGCTGAAAGTGGTGGACCCTTGCCTCGAATCTTCAACCCGAGCTTACTTCTTCCGCAAGCAACTAGTGGACTTTCCTAATGAGGGATAGTGGTGCAACTAGATGTGCAGCAGATCTGCAGCTGACATAGCTTGGCGTTGCCCCTGGCTTAACTTGACCGAGATGAGCTACAACATGTCCCGACAACTGGGCATACAGTTGATTGGCCTCATTCACTGTGCGTTCTACTTCCCCTTCTAGTTTATATGCTAGTTTGGACGTGATCAGACCCGTCCAAATGAGGGAGTAGAATACCCGGCTTTATTCCCACTTCGTAGTTCACACTTGATTCGGTACCTCACTTCTTGGAGGACGAGAGAGCTTCTGGCCCTTGCCTCTAGTTTTAGTTATGCCCTTTCCAGCGAATGTTTAACTTGGCTGGAGGACGAGGCACAGGTTGGGCCAACTTTTGCGGCAGAGACTTTCGCAAGAACAAGCAACGGACGCAGGAACACCTGATCTCACCTATGCTCCTAGTTCATTGCTTTAACCGTTCTTTTCAAGTTTTATGATGTAAAAGCAACTTTGATTTCAAATCAAAGAGTTAGGAGAATGTACTTTTGTGTTGAAATCAATGGAATTAAAGTTGTGAGTACTAAGAATTTTCTTTTTGTCCCAAAATGGTCTAAGTTGTAAAAGGTAAAATTTTGAACAAAATCAACTTTTATTAAAACTTTTCAAAATAATTTTTCGGAATGATCACCACCTGACACACACGGAATCAACCCTCAAGATGTACAACCCAAAATTAGAAGATTATAACTACCCATAACTGCGTTTACGAGCATTGCTTTGCATTCTAACCGGTCTTTCTGCGGCAAGAAGGTAACACAACCAAGCTAAAAGATAGTGGACAAAGACGGCTGGATCAAAATGACCGAATAGGACAGTTGAGCTAGAGATGATTACGGTCGAACTTCAGGACGAAGTTGCCTACTGTGGGAGCCGAATAAATAGAGGAACGAAATCTGGTATACCCGAGGAGCCGGGAACTGAACGGCTCCATTCTGCTCAACTGGGACGCCGAATACATTCTTAAGGCCGAATAGACTTGAGAAGGCATATCAGGACAAATGAAAGAATAATAAATAAAAAGTAGACTCTGGCCCGAGGCCCAGAGAATGGATATAAATACAAGAGCTTCAGATTTGTAAAGGTATGTAAGAATCACTTCTAAAAACTTAGTGAACAAGCTTTCTTGAGTAGAAGAACTGACTTGTCCGTCGGAGTGCTAATTCCGGCACCCCCGACCGGAGTATTTGTATCTTTGCAGGTGACTAGCTGAGGATCATTGGCGTCTTCCAGGATCTGAAGAGTATTTCCAAACCACTTCCCCACAATTGGCGCCGTCTGTGGGAATACTCAAATATATCCATGAAAGACGTGACTGAAGATCCTCCGATAGCCACCGATGAGCCCGCACAGAGAGACGACTTCACTCCGGCAAATACGCTCGGAAAGGAAATCGTTGCGCAGTGCCGCGCCTCGAACTCTAACTCACCAACGACTTCAACGAAGGAGACGATGCAAGCGACCATAGAACAAGCCAGACAGACCCAACAGAGTTTGGACAACATCATCGCTGAGAACGAACGCCTTCGCCGCGATCTGGCCTTAGAAAAAGCAAAGTCCAAACGGGCAGGGCTCAAGGTTCCTGAACGATTCCCAAGGGCAGGTCCTCAACGACCTCGAGGCCAACAGCACAATGCCGACGGTCGCCGCGCCTTAACCGATTACCTTGAGGAGGTGACCGAGGACGCACGTCGCCCAAGAGGCGTCCCGCTTGACACCGTACATATGATATACAGCATGCCGATAGCCCCGATTGTACATGCAATCCAGTCACTTCCAAACCCCCAGCATCAGCTCACACCAACAAAGCGACCCCGGCTCCGAGAAGCGCCAAGCATCACCTTCGACGACTCTGATTTGAGCGGCGTAACACTCCATCACGTAGATCCTCTGGTTGTTGCGCTACGCGTAAACAGGTTCACCGTCGAACGCATCCTTATCGACCAGGGAAGCACTTCAGAGGTTATGTACTATAAAACCTTCATCAAACTCGGGTTCAACGATTCGGATCTGACTCCAGCTCCTTATCCACTATTCGGCTTCAACGCCAACCCGGAGTACCCATTGGGAAAGATCAGTCTGCCCGTTCGAGCTGGCTCCAGAACGGTGGATGTGGAATTCTTGGTCGTCAGGCTTCCGTCGCCGTACAATCTCATCATGGGGCGATCATGGTTGCATACCCTGCAGGCCGTCCCAAGCACCTACCACCAGCTGCTACGTTTCCAACGGAACACGGCGTTGAGCAGATCCGTGGCTCTCAACAGTCAGCGCAAGCATGTTACCTTCTCGCGCCAAGACGCCGAAGGAACTGCAAGTAAACTCCATTGAAGTACCCAGTCGAGAGATCCTGGATGACGTCGGGCGTCAACCAAAGGAAAAGGCCACGGAAGGTTTAGACCGGGTTGACATTGATGGAAGCCCGAAAAGTTTTTTATGATCGGCGCCTCTCTGAGCCAGGTCGACAGACAGCAGCTGATCACTTTCTTACTCGGCAACCTCGACGTCTTTGCGTGGACTCCATACGAGATGCCGGGAATAGACCCGTCAGTCTCACAGCACCATCTAAACGTCGACCCCCGGTGCAAGCCGATCATTCAGAAAGGCCGGCTATCCTCCGCAGCTCACACCGCCGCCGTTGTAGAAGAAGTTGACAAGTTGCTTGACGCCGGGGCAATTAGAGAAGTCACCTACCCCACGTGGCTCTCCAACACAGTGGTGGTGAAAAAGAAAAATGGAACTTGGCGAGTGTGCGTCGATTTCACGGATCTGAACAAAGCTTGCCCTAAAGACTGCTTCCCCTTACCGAGAATTGACCAACTCGTCGATGCGACGGCACGCCACCGGCGCATGAGTTTCCTCGATGCCTACAGGGGCTACCATCAGATCGCCATGAATCCGGATGATCAGGACAAAACTACATTCCTCACTCCAAGAGGAACCTACTGCTACAGGGTTATGCCTTTTGGACTGAAGAATGCAGGGGCAACTTACCAAAGACTGGTCACCACGATGTTCAAAGAACAGCTCGGACACACTATGGAAGTATACATCGACGACATGGTGGTCAAATCCAAAGAAGAACAAAACCATATAGCCGATCTGGAAAAGACATTCAACACCCTACGCAAATACAGAATGAAGCTAAACGCTTCCAAATGCGCATTCGGGATCGGCTCTGGCAAATTCCTGGGTTATATCGTCAACCACCGAGGAATCGAAGCCAACCCGAGGTAAGTCACAGCAATTTTGGAACTGAGTTCCCCCCGTTCAGCGAAAGAAGTCCAAAAGTTGATGGGAATGGCTGCTACACTCAATAGGTTCATCAGCCGATCTACAGACCGCTGCAGACAATTCTTTCAGACACTACAACAGGGCAAAGCTTTCGAATGGTCCGCCGAATGTGAAGCAGCTTTTAACGGGCTCAAGACCTACCTCCGGACAGTACCTCTTCTAACAACACCCGTCACCGGTGACCCCCTCATTCTATATCTGGCAGTCTCCGATAGGGCCGTCAGCGCCGTATTACTAAAAGAGGAGGAAGGGCAGCAACAGCCAGTGTATTATGTGAGCAAGGCAATGGTGGACGCCGAAACACGCTACCTACCGCTGGAAAAACTCGTCCTAGCCTTGGTCATGGCAACAAGAAAACTGATGCATCACTTCCAAGGACACAGCATTAGGGTGCTAACAGACTATCCCCTTCGATCAGTACTACGGAATGCAGAAGCATCAGGGCATGTTTCGAAGTGGGCTCTCGAACTCGGCCAATACGACATTCAGTTTTTACCCAAAACTGCAATCAAGGGGCAGGTGCTTGCCGACTTTGTTGCCGAATTCACAGGAGGGCTTCCCGACCTCAAGCCTGATGACGTCCAGCCAAAGGCCGAAGTTCGGTCAAAGCCAGATTGGAGAATTTATGTTGGGGACATTTGGCAATTATACTGTGATGGATCGTCTAACCAACGGGGCAGCGGCACCGGCGTCGTAATTATGTCTCCAGACGGCGCAGTAATTGAGCAGGCCGTCAAGCTCGGCTTCGAAGCATCAAATAACGAAGCCGAATATGAAGCCCTTTTAGCCGGACTGCGGAACGCACATCTGCTCGGCGCGCGGCGGCTGTTGGTGTTTTGTGACTCAAAATTGGTAATCAACCAGCTGAAGGAGGAGTACGCGGCAAGAGACGAGCGTATGGCGGCCTATATGAAAACGGCTAACTCCTTGCTGACGAAATTCGACCATCATGAACTAAACCAAATAACACGCGATCAAAATACACACGCGGATGCCCTGGCTTGCTTAGCCTCCGCCATCAACTCCGAGCTCAAGCATACCATCGAAGTGGGTTTCGTCCCGGAACCAAGTATCGGCCCTCCGGAGGAAACCCACATCAACATTATAGAATCCGCTCCAAGTTGGAAGGACCCCATTGTTGCATTCCTTTCTTCTGAGCAACTCCCAGAGGACAAAAAAGAAGCACACAAACTGCGAAACAAGGCCCTGCGGTACTACTTAGGTCCACAAGGAGGGCTTTACAAAAAGTCCCTCTCTGGTCCATACTTGGAATGCGTGCACCCGGACAGAGTAGAGGAGCTGCTCACTGAGATACACGAGGGCAGCTGTGGTGCCCATTCGGGGGGATGCTCCCTGGCCCATCGGGCGATAACACAGGGATATTATTGGCCGACGATGAGAGCCGACGCAGAAAATTATGTCAAGAAATGCGAACAATGCCAAAAGTTCTCCCCACTAACCCATCAGCCGGCAGAAGCTTTGAATTCTATCACAAGCCCCTGGCCGTTTGCTCAGTGGGGACTTGATATCGTAGGACCATTGTCGAGGGCCCCAGGGAACAAGCGATTTCTAATCGTAGCAACAGATTACTTCACAAAGTGGGTCGAAGCGGAGGCTCTAACCCATATACGAGATTCCGACATTAAGCGCTTTGTGTGTGTAGACACCCCATTTTTGACCGACCTTAAGACTCAGACGTCACCGATTGAGCGCTCGGTGATGTTGCATGTTGTGCTCGTTCAGAAGTCTTAGAGTCGCGGCCGTGCGCCCCGCTCCGGACTTCCGAACCTTCTTCTGTGCCTTGTCTCGGTTTGCGAACCAGACTCGATTTTTCTCTGTTTTCTTTCCTGCGGGAAAGGAGTAGTCCTGTGGACTATCTCTCGGTGGCCGTGAGCTACTTTTGTGGCCGTAGGCCATTTTGCCCATTTCGGAGCCCGGTTCCCGATTTTCGGGACCGTCAGGCCGTGTGCCTCGGTTCGGGACCGCCCAACCATCTCCGATTTCTCTGGTTTTTGTCAAGTGCCTATGTTTTATCATACCGAGGAACACTGGGGCCCCTGATACCCACTTCGCGGCCAGACGCCACTTTCGGTGCTCACGGCCCATTTTCGGGACCCCGAACCGCGCGGTTTTGGCCCCCGAGCATTCATTTCGCACCGGTTTCTGTTCAACTTTGGCAAGTGCCTCTGTTTTATCATACTGAGGAACACTGGGGCCCCTGATGCCCACTTCGTGGCCGTATGCCACTTTCGGTGCTTATAGCCGGTTTTCGGGCCCCGAACCTCGCGGTTTGGCCCCCGAGCATTCGTTTCGCATCGGTTTTCTCCGATTTTTGGCAGGAACCTCTGTTTTGTCATTCTGAGGAACACTGGGGCCTCAGATGCCCACTTCGTGGCCGGACGCCACTTTTTATTTAGAGCAAAATATCTAGATATTTTGAAAGATATTTAGAGCAAAATATCTAGATATTTTTCCCACCTTTTTGCCCTCCTTTTTCACCCCTTTTCTTGGCCATATAAACCAGCAGCCACCAGCTGGTTTAAGGGTGAAAAAAAATCCTTTGAGCCTTGCATATACATCTCCTCCATTCCTCTCTTCCAAAAAGCTTCAAACATCCAAGTCTTGGCACCATTTGTTCATCAACACCTAGCATCACCATCACCATCACCAACTCCATTCCAGCAGCAAGGAGGGGTTCTTGAGAAGCTTAGAAGCAACTTTCATCAAGCAAAGAGCAACCAAAGTCTTGATCTTCAAGGGTAAGTACACTTCACCCTCTTTTGAGCTCATTTTTGCTTCAAATCTTAAGCCTATTTTCTTATTGTGTTGAGCTCCGACCCCTACTGAAAGTGGTCCTCTTTTGAGCTCATTTTCATCTTTGTTTAAGGGCTCAACCCTGTTTGGTGTCTCCTTCATACACTTGCTTCAATATCACTCTTTAGGCCATTAATTTGCATGCTTTGTTTGGCTTTTGAGTGATCTGATTTCGAGTATACTATATACTGTGAGTGGGCTTATTTTGAGCCCCTCTTCAACATTGAAGAAGGGCTCAACCATGTTTGGCTTCTCTGTCATGCACTTCCTTTGAAATGCTTCCATTTTACCGTAAAATTGCATGATTGTTTTGGCCTATTTGTGATCTGATTTGGAGCATGCAACATACTGTGATTGTGCTTATTTTAAGCCCCTCTTCAACATTGAAGAAGGGCTCAACCTGGTTTTCTTGCTCTACATATCACTTGCTTTGAATTCTTGTCACAATCCATTTTGCATGTGTTTTTAAGCTCACCATGCTTCGGATTTAAGCCTTCATCAGGCCTAGACAGAGCCTTATTTTTTCCTATTCTTCATGTTTTGTTAAGGTCCTTAGGCCATTTGATGACTGATTTTGGTACTTCATGTTATATCCTTCATATTTCCCGTAAAATTGCATGTTTGTTTAGGCTTTCTTAGCTACTGATTTGAGCCTTCATCAGGCTTAGAAAGTGTCTTATTTTGGCTTATTCTTCATACTTTGTCAAGGGTCCAAAGTTTTTTGATCATTGCTTATGGTACCTCATGTTGTAGCCCTTTGTTGGCTCATTTTTGCATGCCATTTTAAGCATATCTACATACTGAATTGGAGGATCTCATCTACTGTAAATATGCATGTTTTTGGCCCCTCTTCAATTTTGTAGGACTTTTTTTCTGGTTTGAGCATTGTATATACTACTTGCTTTGTAATTCCCCTCTTTTTCCCCGTTTTTGCGTGCTAAATTTGCCATGCTTGTGGTTCTTGTTTAGCCTTGCTTTGTACTGAAAAAATGCCATATTTGGGGCTGCCTTGCTACTGTTTTTGCTTTCATGTATCAATTTTGCATGTTTAGCATAGCCGTAGGCCATTTCGGGTACTTAGAATCACATTTCGGGATGATTTCATGCATTGATTGTCATTTCGTATCATTTCGGGACTGTTTTCCCCTTTAAGTGCTGAAATTTGGTTTGCATCTTGCATATCATTTCCCGTGCTATTTCATGCCTTCGGGCCATGCCTCGGTTTGCGTGCCCGTGGGCACGCACTTCGGCACCTTGTTTTATCCGACGGCATCTGATGTGAGTGTGGCTGAGGTCCACTCATGTTAGTATAAGCCCAATTTGCATTTCCATCTCATTTTATCATTGCCTCGGTTTGCGTGCCCGTGTGCACGCATTTCGAGGCACTTCATTTTATCCGACGGCCTCCTATGTGAGTGAGCTGAGGCTCTCCCATGTTGGTATAAGCCCATCGTAGCATTCCGTATGCCATTTCATTCCATTTCATCATCGCCTCGGTTTGCGTGCCTGTGGGCACGCATTTCGAGGCACTTCGGTTTTATCCGATTTGCATTTCACATCATCGCCTCGGTTTGCGTGCCCGTGGGCACGCATTTCGAGGCACTTCGGTTTTATCTGATTTGCATTTCACATCATCGCCTCGGTTTGCGTGCCCGTGGGCACGCATTTCGAGGCACTTCGGTTTTATCCGATTTGCATTTCACATCATCGCCTCAGTTTGCGTGCCCGCGTGCACGTTTTTCGAAACGTCTCATTTTCATCAGCATTGTGCATACTAGGCTGTATCTTAGTTGCATTTCATGCATATCATGCATATTGCATTGTGTTCGGGATAGGAGTTAGCCCGGGCACGGGAAACGAGGCACGTTTCGTACTCCGAGTGACGGAACGGGTCTCAATTCCCCAGTCACCGACACTCCGGATAACCCATGATGGAGTTAGGTTTTGTTGTAGCATTCATCTGCATTCATCCTATATTGAGTTGTGCAATCCGACCTCGGCCATCATGCATCGAGATGCGTGATTGGTGGCACGAGGATCGAGGCATGCATATATTTGTGAAATACATTGCTATGCCCTTTTCCTGCTCTCTGTTGCAGCAAAATGAGGAATCAACAACTTTTCGGAGTCTGGCACGCATTTCGAGAAACGTTGCAAACAGAGGCTAAATTGGGCATCCCAGTGGATTTCCAAAAGGCATCCGGCATACATCATTCATCAGAAGCGAGGCAGCCCCCGGCTTGCAAGCCAGTTTACAGCTTTCTTCTTTAATTTGTTAATTATTTAGAAATCTGTATTATTTTGGACTGTATTATTATTCAGACCCTCTGCGCGAGGGCATAATTGTAATAAGTGTGCGTGCGTGTGATGTATGTCTTCCAACCCCCATTTCTTTCTCCCTTTTATTTATCCGCTTACGATGGTTAGATATAGGGCATATTTCAATTAGCATACAGTATGACAGCATGTTTGCATCATTCATCTGTTTTGCACGCACCGGGCTCGGCGCATCATACAAACTGCATTTGTATTTCAATTCCAAATTGAATACATGATAGCTGTAGCATTTCACATGCCATGTTTAGAATAGCCGAGCCTGCTATAGTTGCATTATTGCATGCTCTGCATTAGGCATTCCTGTATAATTAGGATCATGCATGATTTCTAATCGGTTTTCTGTTTTTGGCTTGGAGTACTCGGTGAGTTTTATGCTTTAGCATCCTTCCATGCGTGTGAGTGTTGCCATGATAGCATGCTTACCATGAGGCTATGTGCTTATGTGATATATCTGCCTTGAATGCCTGTGGGTGGAGGTTGAGTTATCTGAATTGGAGCAATTCATTAACTGTTTGTTTTAAGCCCACTAGATAGTGGCAAAATCATGTTTTACTAAGCCCACCGAGGGTGGCAAATCCGCGTCTTAGCCTACCTGCGGGTAGCACCATCAAACCATTTTCAAACAAACAAACATGAAATGTTTTGTTCCAATTCAGGCGACTCAGTCTATACTTGTTTGCTGCGAGCATCACATAGTAACCTAGGCTAATAACCGGAATAAGAACTCACAATGTTTTCAAAAACAGATATCATGGTTAGTAGAGGCCGGTCTTTGACCGGGCGAGCGGGGGTGCTCACGATGTGACCTTCCCCAATCGTACCCAAGTTCCCGAGCCAACTTTGGTGATGACGGACACGTGGCCTTTGGCACCGAGTCAGGGTTTCCTAAATTTCCCATTTTAAAAAATATTTAGGTGGCGACTCTGTATCTGGCGAAGCAGTCCATGTTTGGCACTTCTTTCAAAAAATCTGTTTTCAAAACGATTTGCCGGATTTGGACTCTTTGGTTCAAGATTAAGAACCGTGACATTTGAGTCCTTGAACTGTAGTGACCCCAATATGAACAGAACGGGACCTAACCCTCCCGGGGCGTTCGGGGACGTCTACAGTTTCTGGCGACTCTGCTGGGGATTTAGAGAACTTGACTCGAACTCATGATATCTAGTTTTGACTACACTTGTGTGTTTCTTTGCATTGCATTTGCATTGGTGCGCCTAGGACACCGTGTTTGCCATATGCCATTCCCGAACGATTTGCCGGAGGCTTGTCTTGTCAAGTCATGTCCATAAGGCTGATCGGCTCTGGGCTCTGACAGCATGGGAACACAAACCCCGGTTTTACCGGGGCACCCTTTTTGACCATTCGACCTAGTGCATATTCGGATCCATAGTGACCATTCCAAACTAGGACAGGTTGCTTACCCGTTTATAGGTTGTTTGAAGCCGCTGCGTGCGTAGTGAAACCCTAGTTCCTGACAAAATAGGACAGGGAAACCCTACCCCAACATAGGGGTGTTTTGGCTCTCACTTATCTGTTATGTGCTTGTTAGAGTGCGTCTCTACAGGGAATGCATGTATCAGTCTATAAGTTTGGGCATCAGGCCTGCTGGCACCATGTCAGTATTTGGGAATCAGTTATCTGCGGGTATCAGATTCAGTTTACAGGCAGAGATTTTGGGGGCAGAATTCAGTAGAGGGCACACTCATTCAACTTTGCTCGTATCTGTTCAGGTGAAATTAGGCTGAGATGCTGTCCATTTTCTCTTTTGCTAGGTAGTCTGGGAACCATAGCTTCAGAGGGCTCCAATATCCCCCGGGTACACCGAACTTGTGTTGATAGACTTTGTCGGGTCAGAGATTCAGTTCAAGGGCAACCAGTGTTCCTTTATCAAGGCAGGGTGAAGGCCAGTCAGGCACAGATCACCAGTTCAGTAGTTACCAGATCAGTGGCCCTTATCCACTCCACCAGTGAACAGTCAGGCTGAGGTCTTAGTTTCTACTGCAGGGATAGATACCGGTCAGTTAGATGGATCAGCAGAACACGTCAGGGATGGAGGCAATGATGCGTCAGATGCAAGAAAGTATGAAGCTCATGCAAGAGGACGCTGTCCGCCAGCGGAATTTTCCAAGCAGCAGGCTGCAATATAGCCAACAAGCCGAGCTCATCACTAGGCTGCAACAGCAAACGGCGCGTCTGTTTCACAACAAGCTCCTCCCCCCCAGAGTTCCAACGCTCGGGGAGACAGCTAATGTCCAGGATGATACGGACATTCCAGGCAGGCCAGCTCCGCCCCTGGTTCTACCCCAACTATCTAAAACACCCACCAACCTACCAGACTCCCCCTTTGAGTTCAAGATGGACCCCACAGCATTGAAAGTGAGCAAGCTTGAGGAATTGTTCAAAAAGTCTCAGGGGGCCCATTCTATTCCTGATATAGAGGATGGTTTTACCGACTCAGTGGTGACATTACCAGATCGGTTCAAGATGCCACATATCGATCGGTTCGATGGCTCTGAAGACCCAATGGTGCACCTCCAACTGTTTTCTGATATCTTAAGGCCAGTGGGTTTGACCACAGCCCAGAAATTGTCATTATTCGGCCGAACCCTGTCTGGGATAGCCGCAATCTGGTATGCAAAATTGGAGAGCTCTGTGAAACAGAACTGGGAAGAGCTGGCTGAGGCCTTTGTTGCTCAATACTCCTACAACACACAGATTGAGGTCACAACTCGTGATCTTGAAGTCACCCGCCAGGAGCCGAAGGAGGGTTTCTCAGAGTTCGTGACGAGATGGAGGGCAAAGGCCTCAATGATGACTACAAGGCCTTCCGACAAAGATCAGATCAGGATGATTGTTCGGAATCTGCATGGCGAGTTGCTGCAAAAAATGGTCGTTTTACCTCTGTTTACCTTTCCAGCCCTTCATGAAATGGGGGTTCAAATCGAGGATGCCATCAGACAAGGGATCTTCGCAGAAGATAATGAGCCTTTGAGGAGGAATGTTGCTCGCAGTTCCAATGCTACTACTGATGGTAGCACAGCTGCGAAATGCTCAGAAGTAGACACTATCACCACTTCCCCCAATGACCAAAAACCAACTACTTCAGCTCGGCCCCAAGCCCGAAAATTCCATCCTCTTTACATGAGTCTCTCCCAAGCTTTGAAAAAGCTGCAAGAAGAAGGGCACCTAGAACTCCTAGAACCCCAACCCCTCCCAAATCCTCTTCCACCAAGGTATGACCCAGCTAAATACTGTGCCTACCATCAACAGCACGGTCATGATACGAACCGTTGCATCCGCCTCCGTCATAAGATTCAGGATCTTATTGATGAAAAGACCTTAGCTCCACCAAAAGGACCTCAAGTTAGTACTGGCTCATCACCTCCCCACCTCAACCTCATCCATACACTACCATCCACCTTCGACCCCAGCATATACATCACCCCAGCCCATCTACCCAAGCCTGAGGTGTTCATTCCAGAAAGCACGGACTTATGCATGATGGGTGCATCTGAACCCCAATCATCCCAAACCCATGAACCTACTACTTCTGAGCTGATGAGGATGATCGAAGATCTTCAAAGAACTGTGGCAGATCTGGCCTTTGGAGTTTTGGCTCCGTCATCGACCACATCGCCTACCAGGGAGTTCATGTCAAAAGGCTCCCCAGTCTTGGGGCGAGCTACATCCGAGGAAGGCCAATCCCTTAGCAAAGTGGAGGCGAGTGGAAAGAACAAGATAGGGGCGGACATGGATCCCCATGAGCATCTTCTGTTGGCTGTTGAGGCTTTGAAAGCCGAGGGACTGAACAAAGAGCAAGTGCTCACAGTCGTTGCAAAAACTGTGGATGGCATTTTCGCCACTCAAGTTGGGGGCAGTTTGAATCAAGGGGCAAACCGGGAAAAGGGCCGTTGTACCAGAAATGATCCTGTTAGCTCTAATCTTGCACTCAGAAGAGATCAGCAAACCAGGCCAGCACCTGCCAATCTCTTGCTGGTGCATCCAGCAAAAATCCACAAACCCAGAAGTACCAACCCCGAGGTCAGAGGGTCTTCCATGCCCTCCACATGCCTTTATCCAAAGCTTTCCAAATCCTTGTTGGACAAGGCCATCTCAAACCCTTGAGCCTCGGCCTCTCCCGAACCCTCTTCCGGCTACGCATGATGCTACCCAGTACTGCGCGTACCATCAGCAAACTGGCCATACTACCAACAACTGCTTCCGTCTTCGCCATGAAGTACAGGATCTATTTGACAACGGGGTTGTCCTCCCGCCGAGCTCAGCAAAGTCTATCGGCACTGGGTCAGTGAACTTGGGGATAATGTATGTGATCGAGGGATGAACCACCTGCGAATGGCTCAGATTACTCCAGCTGTGGTGAATGGCATGCACTGTTTTGAGCAATGTACAAGTGCTGTTAATTTTGCATTCTGACTTGGGTATTGGGTCAGTTTGTTGTTTTGTTTTGAGTCTGTCCTTTTGTTTTGAGTCAGTCTCTTTTGTTTTGGGTCTGTCTTGTTGTATCGAGTCAGTCCTGTTGTATAGGAGTCGGGTGATTCCGGGGGTGTTACCTCGGGCGTCACCATTTTGTTTCGTGTTTGTCTTTTTGTTTTGTTTTGAATTTGTTTCTGCCAGGGAGCTAGTTGTGCCAATAGATTTTGAATGAAACAGCAGTGATTTCCACACTCTCGCATTTGCTTCTGCCGTGTGCTAGTTGTGCCGGGATTTGAATGAAATGGCAGTGCATTCCACCTGCTCTCTTGTGCCTTGAAGTCATTGTAATGACCTGAGTTTTTCAAAACTTTTTTGAACACTGCGGTGAAAACGAAGAGGAAGGAATTCCTCGGGTTTTGCAAAATTTTGATCAATTGAGAGAAAGAGAGGCGTGCTAAGCCCTTAATGAATGAAATCATGCTTGTTAGTGTGAGTACTGAGAAGGACCCTAGCTTTGATCCAGGTTGGTCCTACACTGTCTTCAGCGCGAGCGATTTGTCGTTTTCTTAAAAACTTTCAAAAAATGTTTTGCGCGGTCCTGCGAAGACATGTGTGGAATCGTTCTTGAGATTGTGCAGCTTAGGATCGCTCTCGGCCTCGAGACTCAACCCCTTTGCTTCCAAACCTTGAACTTGCATTCAGAATGTTCAACGGTCGACCACAATGTAAGGCCTGTGTGGCCAGATTGGAAGCAGCCCTTGAACAAGAGGCACCAAAGTCAGGTCAAGAAGGTCAGACCCCATCAGAAGAAGCTTGCAAAGCTAGAACAGAAGCACCCCTCGAACTAGGGGCAAAAAATGTCCGATGTGCTCGAAGAGTCGAAGATGAGTCCTCTTGCAAATCAACAGCCACTCTCTTGGATACGGATGGCTTCAAAACCTTACAACCATTTGGCATGGACTTGTTACACTTTTACCCTTCGAGAGGCTCGCTGGGCCGAAAACCCGTAAGGGCGACCCAGGCAAAAGTTAGAGCAAGAAAAAGAAGAAAAAGAACAAAAAAGAAAAATGCAAAAAAAAGAAGAGAAAAGAAAAGAAAAGAAAGAAGAAAAAGGAATGAAAAGAATAGAAAAAAAAGAAAAGAAAGAAGAACAAAGCTCGCAAGGTCGAAAACCTGCAACAGGCGCCTTGGCAAAAGTTAGAGCATAAAAAGGAGAGGTTAAATACCCGAGTGTACCTTAACCCCTGAACTACGTAAGGCTTGATTCCTATCTTTGGGATACGTAGGCAACTTCATTCTGAAGTTCAGCCGTAAAACAATTCAAACTCGATTGTGTCCATGTAATGGTTTTGATCATCTCCGCCTTCTCTGTATCCGAGAGTTCGGTTGTAATCATCGCTCTGAGGACGGACTACAATGTACTGCAGTACCATTCAAACAAGGGGCAACTCTCCGTTGCCATTCAGTGTGCTGCGGCGCCAGTCAAACAAGGGGCAACTTTCCGTTGCCATTCAATGCGCCGCGGTGCCATTCAAACAAGGGGCAACTTTCCGTTGCCATTCAAAACGTCGCGGTGTCATTTCAAACAAGGGGCAGATTTCCGTTGCCATGCAGCTCTCCTTCAGACAAGGGGCAATTTTCAATTGCTATAGGTCCGAGGTTGTGCATCTCAAGAGTAGGTTCCGTGCTCGTTGAGCAATGGCCGTTTGCAAAAATAGTTTTTGAGGATTTTTACTGAGGTTGACTAATTCTCTCGAAAATTATCCCATTTTTCTAAAAATTGGACCATTTCTTGGACCCGAAAAAGGAAAATTTTCAGTGCTCATAGCCTGACTTGCATGATTTCAAATTAAAAATCGAATAAGCATGTTAACTCGACTCTCATTTTGGTCAAAATTGTTTTAGTAGAAAGCCAAAAATAAAAAATGGTCAAAATGATGAACTAGGGGCACAGTTGAGTCAGGTGTTCTGTCTTTTCCCCATTGTCAATATACTCGCCAAGAAGGGCACTCTACCTGCCAAGAAGGGCGCAATTGAAGTTAACGACAAAGGACTGAAAGCTCCCTCATCCTCCGAGCAACGAGGTATCAAGCCAAGTGCGAAGCACGAACTGGAATGGGCCAAGATATTTCACTTCATCATCTGGACAGATCTGATCACGTCCAAACTCCTCAGCAAGGCATCATCAATCGATGTCAGCTGCAGATTTGCTACACATCCTGTTGCAGCGCAACCCCTCTGTGGGAGAAACTCACTGCTGTGAGCGGAAGAAAGAGAATCTAGCTGAGTGCTAAGGACACGAGCCCACAACTTGCTGTTTATCTATCAACCACCCAGGGGAGGGATTGAAAAATGAGAGATTGAACAATAGAGAGGCGTGCGATGAGAGAAAAAGTGAGCAAAAGGGTTTTGACAGAAAAATAGAGCTTGAGGGCCGAGTGATGTGAGAATCATAAATAAGAAAGGGTGGGAAACACATCCGGTGAAACAGGCTCCCTGTGCACGTTGAGTGTCGTGTCTTTTCGTTTGTCTCATTTCTTGTTTTAAGTCATCCCGAGCGTGTCTCGTTGTATTTAGGTCGTTTACCTTTTGTTTTTCTGTGTTGAGTTGTTTTGGCTGTGGTCAGTTGTAGGCTCAATACCCGGTTGAGAATCCTTTTCTCATTTTCAAAAAAATAAAAATCATTTTGTGCTCCGAGTGCCGTGCCGTTCTCCACATTTGTGCAAAACAGAATTTGTTCTTTCATAAAACCGCAGGGCTCAACCCAGGTCATGTGAGAACAGTAAAACCAGGACCTATCTGAAGCTATGAGTTTCGGGCTGCAAAGCAAAAGAGGAAGATGTCGGGCATCTAAGTTTTGTTCCAACTTCAGTAAGTTCCGAGATTGCATCCCGTGTGTACCTCTTCAGGTCTTGCCAATGTTCCGACGTATGAGTGTGCCTCTACCTCAAGCTCAAAATCAAGTCTACTTCAAGCCAGAATGGCGATCAGGAGTGCTCTCCTTGAGTACCATTCCCTGCCAGAGGCATCTTGGCCGTGTTTGCGATGAGTTCCTAGGAGACCAACTGCGACGGTGGAAATTAGAGTTCGAATGGCCGTGGCCTAGAACGCAAAGGTTCGGGATTTCCGAGACTAAAGTCTGGTTTAAATACCCAGAGGCGCGCCCTCGGCTTGAAATCTGTATGGAAGCCCCATAGGTTGAGATAGCATGTGTGCACCTCAATTCTGGATACTGAACCAACCTAGTCTGTCACCCCGTTGGAGAATAGGGAAAGTTGTGAGTATGATCAGGAAGACAAGCGGCAGCCGTGGCTCCTACATGCAGATGTTGTTACTTGTTAGCATTCCAGAGCCTTTGTACTGCGAGTTAAAGGTAAGTGTTCGAAGAGCACGAGGGGAGATCCCCATCAGAGTAGAGCGGTTCACCGCCACTCACCTCATGAGGTGCTTTCTAAAGCGCCGCTTTGTCCATTTATTGCTTTCCGTAAGCATCATGCATTGTAATGCATTGTATCTATCAAGTTTCTTTCTCAGTCATGCACGATATTGTATGTACGGTTCATTCAAAGAAGTTCCGTTTGAGATCATTCACTTTGTGTATCAATCACACTTCATTCACTTAGTGTATCAATCACACTCCATTCACTTAGCGTATCAATTACACTTTATTTGCTTCACTTCATTTGCTTTAGTGTATCAATCACACTTCATTCATTTTGTGTATCTATCACACACATTTTCACTTAGTGCATCTATCACACTTTGTGCTTGTCTTTTGTGTATCCATCACACTTTGCTCACTTCACCCTTTGTATATCAATTACACTTTGCTCAAATAGTGTATCTATCACACACTCGCTTTGCCTACTTTGTGTATCAATCACACACACTCACACCACTTGTTACCCAGTTAAAACCTTCTCTCTCTCCGTATGAAATACGTTGAGATACGCCTGTTGGTTACACCATTGTTATTCTCCCCGGTTAAAACCTTTATCTCAGGTTGCGTTGTGTACGCACCTGGGCGGTTGTTGTCTTGATCTCTTCTCACGATTTCAGCGTGGTTTGAGTGTCCCGTTCCTCTTCTCACGATTTCAGCGTGGTTTGAGTGTCCCCTTCCTTATGCGATTTCAGCGTGTTTGGAATTTATCTCGGGTTGCGTTGTGTACGCACCTGGGCGGTTGTTTTTGGACCTCCTCTCACGATTTCAGCGTGTTTTGAGTGTCCCTTCCTTATGCGATTTCAGCGTGTTTGGAATTTATCTTGGGTTGCGTTGTGTACGCACCTGGGCGGTTGTTTTTGGACCTCCTCTCACGATTTCAGCGTGTTTTGAGTGTCCTCTTCCTTACGCGATTTCAGCGTGTTTGGAATTTATCTCGGGTTGCGTTGTGTACGCACCTGGGCGGTTGTTTTTGGACCTCCTCTCACGATTTCAGCGTGGTTTGAGTGTCCCTTCCTTATGCGATTTCAGCGTGTTTGGAATTTATCTCAGGTTGCGTTGTGTACGCACCTGGGCGGTTGTTTTCGGACCTCTTCTCACGATTTCAGCGTGGTTGAGTGTTTCTTTCCTTATGCGATTTCAGCGTGTTTGGAATTTATCTCGGGTTGCGTTGTGTACGCACCTGGGCGGTTGTTTTTGGACCTCCTCTCACGATTTCAGCGTGGTTTGAGTGTCCCCTTCCTTACGCGATTTCAGCGTGTTTGGAATTTATCTCGGGTTGCGTTGTGTACGCACCTGGGCGGTTGTTTTTGGACCTCTTCTCACGATTTCAGCGTGGTTAGAGTGTTTCTTTCCTTATGCGATTTCAGCGTGTTTGGAATTTATCTCGGGTTGCGTTGTGTACGCACCTGGGCGGTTGTTTTCGGACCTCCTCTCACGACTTTCAGCGTGTTTTGAGTGTCCCCTTCCTTACGCGATTTCAGCGTGTTTGGAATTTATCTCGGGTTGCGTTGTGTACGCACCTGGGCGGTTGTTTTCGGACCTCCTCTCACGACTTTCAGCGTGTTTTGAGTGTCCCCTTCCTCACGCGATTTTCAGCATGCTTGGAATTTATCTTAGGTTGCGTGGAACGCGCTTCTGATTGATTTTCTTTGTTCTTCCTCCACTCACGAGTCCAGCGTGGTTGGAGTATGTCACCATTTTCCATCTATTGTACTCTCTGTTGCATCTATCGTGAATACTTGCTTCATTACAGCTCTCTTTGCATGATCATGAATGATAATCGGCTTCGCGTAGCGTGTAAGTCCAATCTTCAAACCGGCTTCGCGTAGCGTGTAAGTCCAATTTTCAAACCGGCTTCGCGTAGCGTATAAGTCCAATCTTCAAACCGGCTTCGCGTGGTGTGTAAGTCCAATTATCAAAATCTTTCTGCATATCATTTTGCATTTTGCCCCCTGCCTGCGGGCACGCCTGCGGGCACACATTTATCTGTTCATCTTGTATGATTGTCTCAGTCTTCGGCCTTGTCAAAAATGGGTCGTCTCTGGGCTTTGACATTCACTCCCGTCACTTGTGACTTCCGAGTTCTGTCAAAGAGGGGCAACTGTAGACACCCCATTTTTGACCGACCTTAAGACTCAGACGTCACCGATTGAGCGCTCGGTGATGTTGCATGTTGTGCTCGTTCAGAAGTCTTAGAGTCGCGGCCGTGCGCCCCGCCTCCGGACTTCCGAACCTTCTTCTGTGCCTTGTCTCGGTTTGCGAACCAGACTCGATTTTCTCTGTTTTCTTTCCTGCGGGAAAGGAGTAGTCCTGTGGACTATCTCTCGGTGGCCGTGAGCTACTTTTCGTGGCCGTAGGCCATTTTGCCCATTTCGGAGCCCGGTTCCCGATTTTCGGGACCGTCAGGCCGTGTGCCTCGGTTCGGGACCGCCCAACCATCTCCGATTTCTCTGGTTTTTGTCAAGTGCCTCTGTTTTATCATACCGAGGAACACTGGGGCCCCTGATACCCACTTCGCGGCCAGACGCCACTTTCGGTGCTCACGGCCCATTTTCGGGACCCCGAACCACGCGGTTTTGGCCCCCGAGCATTCATTTCGCACGGTTTCTGTTCAACTTTGGCAAGTGCCTCTGTTTTATCATACTGAGGAACACTGGGGCCCCTGATGCCCACTTCGTGGCCGTATGCCACTTTCGGTGCTTATAGCCGGTTTTCGGGCCCCGAACCTCGCGGTTTGGCCCCCGAGCATTCGTTTCGCATCGGTTTTCTCCGATTTTTGGCAGGAACCTCTGTTTTGTCATTCTGAGGAACACTGGGGCCTCAGATGCCCACTTCGTGGCCGGACGCCACTTTTTATTTAGAGCAAAATATCTAGATATTTTGAAAGATATTTTGAAAGATATTTAGAGCAAAATATCTAGATATTTTTCCCACCTTTTTGCCCTCCTTTTTCACCCCTTTTCTTGGCCATATAAACCAGCAGCCACCAGCTGGTTTAAGGGTGAAAAAAAATCCTTTGAGCCTTGCATATACATCTCCTCCATTCCTCTCTTCCAAAAAGCTTCAAACATCCAAGTCTTGGCACCATTTGTTCATCAACACCTAGCATCACCATCACCATCACCAACTCCATTCCAGCAGCAAGGAGGGGTTCTTGAGAAGCTTAGAAGCAACTTTCATCAAGCAAAGAGCAACCAAAGTCTTGATCTTCAAGGGTAAGTACACTTCACCCTCTTTTGAGCTCATTTTTGCTTCAAATCTTAAGCCTATTTTCTTATTGTGTTGAGCTCCGACCCCTACTGAAAGTGGTCCTCTTTTGAGCTCATTTTCATCATTGTAGAAGGGTTCAACCCTGTTTGGTGTCTCCTTCATACACTTGCTTCAATATCACTCTTTAGGCCATTAATTTGCATGCTTTGTTTGGCTTTTGAGTGATCTGATTTCGAGTATACTATATACTGTGAGTAGGCTTATTTTGAGCCCCTCTTCAACATTGAAGAAGGGCTCAACCATGTTTGGCTTCTCTGTCATGGACTTCCTTTGAAATGCTTCCATTTTACCGTAAAATTGCATGATTGTTTTGGCCTATTTGTGATCTGATTTGGAGCATGCAACATACTGTGATTGTGCTTATTTTAAGCCCCTCTTCAACATTGAAGAAGGGCTCAACCTGGTTTTCTTGCTCTACATATCACTTGCTTTGAATTCTTGTCACAATCCTATTTTGCATGTGTTTTTAAGCTCACCATGCTTCGGATTTAAGCCTTCATCAGGCCTAGACAGAGCCTTATTTTTTCCTATTCTTCATGTTTTGTTAAGGTCCTTAGGCCATTTGATGACTGATTTTGGTACTTCATGTTATATCCTTCATATTTCCCGTAAAATTGCATGTTTGTTTAGGCTTTCTTAGCTACTGATTTGAGTCTTCATCAGGCTTAGAAAGTGTCTTATTTTGGCTTATTCTTCATACTTTGTCAAGGGTCCAAAGTTTTTTGATCATTGCTTATGATACCTCATGTTGTAGCCCTTTATTGGCTCATTTTTGCATGCCATTTTGAGCATATCTACACACTTAATTAGAGGATCTCATCTACTGTAAATATGCATGTTTTTTGCCCCTCTTCAATTTTGTAGAACTTTTTTTTTCTGGTTTGAGCATTGTATATACTACTTGCTTTGTAATTCCTCTCTTTTTCCCCGTTTTTGCATGCTAAATTTGCCATGCTTGTGGTTCTTGTTTAGCCGTGCTTTGTACTGAAAAAATGCCATATTTGGGGCTGCCTTGCTACTGTTTTTGCTTTCATGTATCAATTTTGCATGTTTAGCATAGCCGTAGGCCATTTCGGGTACTTAGAATCACATTTCGGGATGATTTCATGCATTGATTGTCATTTCGTATCATTTCGGGACTGTTTTCCCCTTTATTTAAGTGCTGAAATTTGGTTTGCTTTCTTGCATATCATTTCCCGTGCTATTTCATGCCTTCGGGCCATGTCTCGGTTTGCGTGCCCGTGGGCACGCACTTCGAGACACCTTTGTTTTATCCGACGGCATCTGATGTGAGTGTGGCTGAGGTCCACTCATGTTAGTATAAGCCCAATTTGCATTTCTGTCTCATTTTATCATTGCCTCGGTTTGCGTGCCCGTGTGCATGCATTTCGAGGCACTTCATTTTTATCCGACGGCCTCCTATGTGAGTGAGCTGAGGCTCTCCCATGTTGGTATAAGCCCATCGTAGCATTCCGTATGCCATTTCATTCCATTTCATCATCGCCTCGGTTTGCGTGCCTGTGGGCACGCATTTCGAGGCACTTCGGTTTTATCTGATTTGCATTTCACATCATCGCCTCGGTTTGCGTGCCCGTGGGCACGCATTTCGAGGCACTTCGGTTTTATCCGATTTGCATTTCACATCATCGCCTCAGTTTGCGTGCCCGCGTGCACGTTTTTCGAAACGTCTCATTTTCATCAGCATAGTGCATACTAGGCTGTATCTTAGTTGCATTTCATGCATATCATGCATATTGCATTGTGTTCGGGATAGGAGTTAGCCCGGGCACGGGAAACGAGGCACGTTTCGTACTCCGAGTGACGGAACGAGTCTCAATTCCCCAGTCGCCGACACTCCGGATAACCCATGATGGAGTTAGGTTTTTGTTGTAGCATTCATCTGCATTCATCCTATATTGAGTTGTGCAATCTGACCCCTCGGCCATCATGCATCGAGATGCGTGATTGGTGGCACGAGGATCGAGGTATGCATATATTTGTGAAATGCATTGCTATGCCCTTTTCCTGCTCTCTGTTGCAGCAAAATGAGGAATCAACAACTTTTCGGAGCCTGGCGCGTATTTCGAGAAACGTTGCAAACAGAGGCTAAATTGGGCATCCCAGTGGATTTCCAAAAGGCATCCGGCATACATCATTCATCAGAAGCGAGGCAGCCCCCGGCTTGCAAGCCAGTTTACCGCTTTCTTCTTTAATTTGTTAATTATTTAGAAATCTGTATTATTTTGGACTGTATTATTATTCAGACCCTCTGCGCGAGGGCATAATTGTAATAAGTGTGGTGAGTGTGATGTATGTCTTCCAACCCCATTTCTTTCTCCCTTTTATTTATCCGCTTACGATGGTTAGATATAGGGCATATTTCAATTAGCATACAGTATGACAGCATGTTTGCATCATTCATCTGTTTTGCACGCACCGGGCTCGGCGCATCATACAAACTGCATTTGTATTTCAATTCCAAATTGAATACATGATAGCTGTAGCATTTCACATGCCATATTTAGAATAGCCGAGCCTGCTATAGTTGCATTATTGCATGCTCTGCATTAGGCATTCCTGTATAATTAGGATCATGCATGATTTCTAATCGGTTTTCTGTTTTTGGCTTGGAGTACTCGGTGAGTTTTATGCTTTAGCATCCTTGCATGCGTGTGAGTGTTGCCATGATAGCATGCTTACCATGAGGCTATGTGCTTATGTGATATATCTGCCTTGAATGCCTGTGGGTGGAGGTTGAGTTATCTGAATTGGAGCAATTCATTAACTGTTTGTTTTAAGCCCACTAGATAGTGGCAAAATCATGTTTTACTAAGCCCACCCGAGGGTGGCAAATCCGCGTCTTAGCCTACCTGCGGGTAGCACCATCAAACCATCTTCAAACAAACAAACATGAAATGTTTTGTTCCAATTCAGGCGACTCAGTCTATACTTGTTTGCTGCGAGCATCACATAGTAACCTAGGCTAATAACCGGAATAAGAACTCGCAATGTTTTCAAAAACAGATATCATGGTTAGTAGAGGCCGGTCTTTGACCGGGCGAGCGGGGGTGCTCACGATGTGACCTTCCCCAATCGTACCCAAGTTCCCGAGCCAACTTTGGTGATGACGGACACGTGGCCTTTGGCACCGAGTCAGGGTTTCCTAAATTTCCCATTTTAAAAAATATTTAGGTGGCGACTCTGTATCTGGCAAAGCAGTCCATGTTTGGCACTTCTTTCAAAAAATCTGTTTTCAAAACGATTTGCCGGATTTGGACTCTTTGGTTCAAGATTAAGAACCGTGACATTTGAGTCCTTGAACTGTAGTGACCCCAATATGAACAGAACGGGACCTAACCCTCCCGGGGCGTTCGGGGACGTCTACAGTTTCTGGCGACTCTGCTGGGGATTTAGAGAACTTGACTCGAACTCATGATATCTAGTTTTGACTACACTTGTGTGTTTCTTTGCATTGCATTTGCATTGGTGCGCCTAGGACACCGTGTTTGCCATATGCCATTCCCGAACGATTTGCCGGAGGCTTGTCTTGTCAAGTCATGTCCATAAGGCTGATCGGCTCTGGGCTCTGACAGCATGGGAACACAAACCCCGGTTTTACCGGGGCACCCTTTTTGACCATTCGACCTAGTGCATATTCGGATCCATAGTAACCATTCCAAACTAGGACAGGTTGCTTACCCGTTTATAGGTTGTTTGAAGCCGCTGCGTGCGTAGTGAAACCCTAGTTCCTGACAAAATAGGACAGGGAAACCCTACCCCAACATAGGGGTGTTTTGGCTCTCACTTATCTGTTATGTGCTTGTTAGAGTGCGTCTCTACAGGGAATGCATGTATCAGTCTATAAGTTTGGGCATCAGGCCTGCTGGCACCATGTCAGTATTTGGGAATCAGTTATCTGCGGGTATCAGATTCAGTTTACAGGCAGAATTTTGGGGGCAGAATTCAGTAGAGGGCACACTCATTCAAACTTTGCTCGTATCTGTTCAGGTAAAATTAGGCTGAGATGCTGTCCATTTTCTCTTTTGCTAGGTAGTCTGGGAACCATAGCTTCAGAGGGCTCCAATATCCCCCGGGTACACCGAACTTGTGCTGATAGACTTTGTCGGGTCAGAGATTCAGTTCAAGGGCAACCAGTGTTCCTTTACCAAAGGCAGGGTGAAGAGGGCCAGTCAGGCACAGATCACCAGTTCAGTAGTTACCAGATCAGTGGCCCTTATCCACTCCACCAGTGAACAGTCAGGCTGAGGTCTTAGTTTCTACTGCAGGGATAGATACCGGTCAGTTAGATGGATCAGCAGAACACGTCAGGGATGGAGGCAATGATGCGTCAGATGCAAGAAAATATGAAGCTCATGCAAGAGGACGCTGTCCGCCAGGCGGAATTTTCCAAGCAGCAGGCTGCAATCACCTCAGCAAGCCGAGCTCATCACTAGGCTGCAACAGCAAAACGGCGCGTCTGTTTCACAACAAGTTCCTCCCCCAGCAGGAACTCCAACGCTCGGGGAGACAGCTAATGTCCAGGATGATACGGACATTCCAGGCAGGCCAGCTCGCCCCTGGTTCTACCCCAACTATCTAAAACACCCACCAACCTACCAGACTCCCCCTTTGAGTTCAAGATGGACCCCACAGCATTGAAAGTGAGCAAGCTTGAGGAATTGTTCAAAAAGTCTCAGGGGGCCCATTCTATTCCTGATATAGAGGATGGTTTTACCGACTCAGTGGTGACATTACCAGATCGGTTCAAGATGCCACATATCGATCGGTTCGATGGCTCTGAAGACCCAATGGTGCACCTCCAACTGTTTTCTGATATCTTAAGGCCAGTGGGTTTGACCACAGCCCAGAAATTGTCATTATTCGGCCGAACCCTGTCTGGGATAGCCGCAATCTGGTATGCAAAATTGGAGAGCTCTGTGAAACAGAACTGGGAAGAGCTGGCTGAGGCCTTTGTTGCTCAATACTCCTACAACACACAGATTGAGGTCACAACTCGTGATCTTGAAGTCACCCGCCAGGAGCCGAAGGAGGGTTTCTCAGAGTTCGTGACGAGATGGAGGGCAAAGGCCTCAATGATGACTACAAGGCCTTCCGACAAAGATCAGATCAGGATGATTGTTCGGAATCTGCATGGCGAGTTGCTGCAAAAAATGGTCGTTTTACCTCTGTTTACCTTTCCAGCCCTTCATGAAATGGGGGTTCAAATCGAGGATGCCATCAGACAAGGGATCTTCGCAGAAGATAATGAGCCTTTGAGGAGGAATGTTGCTCGCAGTTCCAATGCTACTACTGATGGTAGCACAGCTGCGAAATGCTCAGAAGTAGACACTATCACCACTTCCCCCAATGACCAAAAACCAACTACTTCAGCTCGGCCCCAAGCCCGAAAATTCCATCCTCTTTACATGAGTCTCTCCCAAGCTTTGAAAAAGCTGCAAGAAGAAGGGCACCTAGAACTCCTAGAACCCAACCCCTCCCAAATCCTCTTCCACCAAGGTATGACCCAGCTAAATACTGTGCCTACCATCAACAGCACGGTCATGATACGAACCGTTGCATCCGCCTCCGTCATAAGATTCAGGATCTTATTGATGAAAAGACCTTAGCTCCACCAAAAGGACCTCAAGTTAGTACTGGCTCATCACCTCCCCACCTCAACCTCATCCATACACTACCATCCACCTTCGACCCCAGCATATACATCACCCCAGCCCATCTACCCAAGCCTGAGGTGTCCATTCCAGAAAGCACGGACTTATGCATGATGGGTGCATCTGAACCCCAATCATCCCAAACCCATGAACCTACTACTTCTGAGCTGATGAGGATGATCGAAGATCTTCAAAGAACTGTGGCAGATCTGGCCTTTGGAGTTTTGGCTCCGTCATCGACCACATCGCCTACCAGGGAGTTCATGTCAAAAGGCTCCCCAGTCTTGGGGCGAGCTACATCCGAGGAAGGCCAATCCCTTAGCAAAGTGGAGGCGAGTGGAAAGAACAAGATAGGGGCGGACATGGATCCCCATGAGCATCTTCTGTTGGCTGTTGAGGCTTTGAAAGCCGAGGGACTGAACAAAGAGCAAGTGCTCACAGTCGTTGCAAAAACTGTGGATGGCATTTTCGCCACTCAAGTTGGGGGCAGTTTGAATCAAGGGGCAAACCGGGAAAAGGGCCGTTGTACCAGAAATGATCCTGTTAGCTCTAATCTTGCACTCAGAAGAGATCAGCAAACCAGGCCAGCACCTGCCAATCTCTTGTTGGTGCATCCAGCAAAAATCCACAAACCCAGAAGTACCAACCCCGAGGTCAGAGGGTCTTCCATGCCCTCCACATGCCTTTATCCAAAGCTTTCCAAATCCTTGTGGACAAGGCCATCTCAAACCTCTTGAGCCTCGGCCTCTCCCGAACCCTCTTCCGGCTACGCATGATGCTACCCAGTACTGCGCATACCATCAGCAAACTGGCCATACTACCGATGACTGCTTCCGTCTTCGCCATGAAGTACAGGATCTATTTGACAACGGGGTTGTCCTCCCGCCAAGCTCTGCAAAGTCTATCGGCACAGGATCGGTGAACTTAAGGGATAATGTGATTTGATCGAGGGATGAACCACCTGCGAATGGCACTCAGATTACTCCAGCTGTGGTGAATGGCATGCACTGTTTTGAGCAATGTACAAGTGCTGTTAATTTTGCATTCTGACTTGGGTATTGGGTCAGTCTTGTTGTTTTGTTTTGAGTCTGTCCTTTTGTTTTGAGTCAGTCTCTTTTGTTTTGGGTCTGTCTTATTGTATCGAGTCAGTCCTGTTGTATAGGAGTCGGGTGATTCCGGGGGTATTACCTCGGGCGTCACCATTTTGTTTGGCGTTCGTCTTTTTGTTTTGTTTTGAATTTGTTTCTGCCAGGGAGCTAGTTGTGCCAATAGATTTTGAATGAAACAGCAGTGATTTCCACACTCTCGCATTTGCTTCTGCCGTGTGCTAGTTGTGCCGGGATTTGAATGAAATGGCAGTGCATTCCACCTGCTCTCTTGTGCCTTGAAGTCATTGTAATGACCTGAGTTTTTCAAAACTTTTTTTGAACACTGCGGTGAAAACGAAGAGGAAGGAATTCCTCGGGTTTTGCAAAATTTTGATCAATTGAGAGAAAGAGAGGCGTGCTAAGCCCTTAATGAATGAAATCATGCTTGTTAGTGTGAGTACTGAGAAGGACCCTAGCTTTGATCCAGGTTGGTCCTACACTGTCTTCAGCGCGAGCGATTTGTCGTTTTCTTAAAAACTTTCAAAAAATGTTTTGCGCGGTCCTGCGAAGACATGTGTGGAATCGTTCTTGAGATTGTACAGCTTAGGATCGCTCTCGGCCTCGAGACTCAACCCCTTTGCTTCCAAACCTTGAACTTGCATTCAGAATGTTCAACGGTCGACCACAATGTAAGGCCTGTGTGGCCAGATTGGAAGCAGCCCTTGAACAAGAGGCACCAAAGTCAGGTCAAGAAGGTCAGACCCCATCAGAAGAAGCTTGCAAAGCTAGAACAGAAGCACCCCTCGAACTAGGGGCAAAAAATGTCCGATGTGCTCGAAGAGTCGAAGATGAGTCCTCTTGCAAATCAACAGCCACTCTCTTGGATACGGATGGCTTCAAAACCTTACAACCATTTGGCATGGACTTGTTACACTTTTACCCTTCGAGAGGCTCGCTGGGCCGAAAACCCGTAAGGGCGACCCAGGCAAAAGTTAGAGCAAGAAAAAGAAGAAAAAGAACAAAAAAGAAAAATGCAAAAAAAAGAAGAGAAAAGAAAAGAAAAGAAAGAAGAAAAAGGAATGAAAAGAATAGAAAAAAAAGAAAAGAAAGAAGAACAAAGCTCGCAAGGTCGAAAACCTGCAACAGGCGCCTTGGCAAAAGTTAGAGCATAAAAAGGAGAGGTTAAATACCCGAGTGTACCTTAACCTTGAACTACGTAAGGCTTGATTCCTATCTTTGGGATACGTAGGCAACTTCATTCTGAAGTTCAGCCGTAAAACAATTCAAACTCGATTGTGTCCATGTAATGGTTTTGATCATCTCCGCCTTCTCTGTATCCGAGAGTTCGGTTGTAATCATCGCTCTGAGGACGGACTACAATGTACTGCAGTACCATTCAAACAAGGGGCAACTCTCCGTTGCCATTCAGTGTGCTGCGGCGCCAGTCAAACAAGGGGCAACTTTCCGTTGCCATTCAATGCGCCGCGGTGCCATTCAAACAAGGGGCAACTTTCCGTTGCCATTCAAAACGTCGCGGTGTCATTTCAAACAAGGGGCAGATTTCCGTTGCCATGCAGCTCTCCTTCAGACAAGGGGCAATTTTCAATTGCTATAGGTCCGAGGTTGTGCATCTCAAGAGTAGGTTCCGTGCTCGTTGAGCAATGGCCGTTTGCAAAAATAGTTTTTGAGATTTTTACTGAGGTTGACTAATTCTCTCGAAAATTATCCCATTTTTCTAAAAATTGGACCATTTCTTGGACCCGAAAAAGGAAAATTTTCAGTGCTCATAGCCTGACTTGCATGATTTCAAATCAAAAATCGAATAAGCATGTTAACTCGACTCTCATTTTGGTCAAAATTGTTTTAGTAGAAAGCCAAAAATAAAAATGGTCAAAATGATGAACTAGGGGCACAGTTGAGTCAGGTGTTCTGTCTTTTCCCCATTGTCAATATACTCGCCAAGAAGGGCACTCTACCTGCCAAGAAGGGCGCAATTGAAGTTAACGACAAAGGACTGAAAGCTCCCTCATCCTCCGAGCAACGAGGTATCAAGCCAAGTGCGAAGCACGAACTGGAATGGCCAAGATATTTCACTCCATCATCTGGACAGATCTGATCACGTCCAAACTCCTCAGCAAGGCATCATCAATCGATGTCAGCTGCAGATTTGCTACACATCCTGTTGCAGCGCAACCCCTCTGTGGGAGAAACTCACTGCTGTGAGCGGAAGAAAGAGAATCTAGCTGAGTGCTAAGGACACGAGCCCACAACTTGCTGTTTATCTATCAACCACCCAGGGGAGGGATTGAAAAATGAGAGATTGAACAATAGAGAGGCGTGCGATGAGAGAAAAAGTGAGCAAAAGGGTTTTGACAGAAAAATAGAGCTTGAGGGCCGAGTGATGTGAGAATCATAAATAAGAAAGGGTGGGAAACACATCCGGTGAAACAGGCTCCCTGTGCACGTCTGAGTGTCGTGTCTTTTCGTTTGTCTCATTTCTTGTTTTAAGTCATCCCGAGCGTGTCTCGTTGTATTTAGGTCGTTTACCTTTTGTTTTTCTGTGTTGAGTTGTTTTGGCTGTGGTCAGTTGTAGGCTCAATACCCGGTTGAGAATCCTTTTCTCATTTTCAAAAAAATAAAAATCATTTTGTGCTCCGAGTGCCGTGCCGTTCTCCACATTTGTGCAAAACAGAATTTGTTCTTTCATAAAACCGCAGGGCTCAACCCAGGTCATGTGAGAACAGTAAAACCAGGACCTATCTGAAGCTATGAGTTTCGGGCTGCAAAGCAAAAGAGGAAGATGTCGGGCATCTAAGTTTTGTTCCAACTTCAGTAAGTTCCGAGATTGCATCCCGTGTGTACCTCTTCAGGTCTTGCCAATGTTCCGACGTATGAGTGTGCCTCTACCTCAAGCTCAAAATCAAGTCTACTTCAAGCCAGAATGGCGATCAGGAGTGCTCTCCTTGAGTACCATTCCCTGCCAGAGGCATCTTGGCCGTGTTTGCGATGAGTTCCTAGGAGACCAACTGCGACGGTGGAAATTAGAGTTCGAATGGCCGTGGCCTAGAACGCAAAGGTTCGGGATTTCCGAGACTAAAGTCTGGTTTAAATACCCAGAGGCGCGCCCTCGGCTTGAAATCTGTATGGAAGCCCCATAGGTTGAGATAGCATGTGTGCACCTCAATTCTGGATACTGAACCAACCTAGTCTGTCACCCCGTTGGAGAATAGGGAAAGTTGTGAGTATGATCAGGAAGACAAGCGGCAGCCGTGGCTCCTACATGCAGATGTTGTTACTTGTTAGCATTCCAGAGCCTTTGTACTGCGAGTTAAAGGTAAGTGTTCGAAGAGCACGAGGGGAGATCCCCATCAGAGTAGAGCGGTTCACCGCCACTCACCTCATGAGGTGCTTTCTAAAGCGCCGCTTTGTCCATTTATTGCTTTCCGTAAGCATCATGCATTGTAATGCATTGTATCTATCAAGTTTCTTTCTCAGTCATGCACGATATTGTATGTACGGTTCATTCAAAGAAGTTCCGTTTGAGATCATTCACTTTGTGTATCAATCACACTTCATTCACTTAGTGTATCAATCACACTCCATTCACTTAGCGTATCAATTACACTTTATTTGCTTCACTTCATTTGCTTTAGTGTATCAATCACACTTCATTCATTTTGTGTATCTATCACACACATTTTCACTTAGTGCATCTATCACACTTTGTGCTTGTCTTTTGTGTATCCATCACACTTTGCTCACTTCACCCTTTGTATATCAATTACACTTTGCTCAAATAGTGTATCTATCACACACTCGCTTTGCCTACTTTGTGTATCAATCACACACACTCACACCACTTGTTACCCAGTTAAAACCTTTCTCTCTCCGTATGAAATACGTTGAGATACGCCTGTTGGTTACACCATTGTTATTCTCCCCGGTTAAAACCTTTATCTCAGGTTGCGTTGTGTACGCACCTGGGCGGTTGTTGTCTTGATCTCTTCTCACGATTTCAGCGTGGTTTGAGTGTCCCGTTCCTCTTCTCACGATTTCAGCGTGGTTTGAGTGTCCCCTTCCTTATGCGATTTCAGCGTGTTTGGAATTTATCTTGGGTTGCGTTGTGTACGCACCTGGGCGGTTGTTTTTGGACCTCCTCTCACGATTTCAGCGTGTTTTGAGTGTCCCCTTCCTTATGCGATTTCAGCGTGTTTGGAATTTATCTTGGGTTGCGTTGTGTACGCACCTGGGCGGTTGTTTTTGGACCTCCTCTCACGATTTCAGCGTGTTTTGAGTGTCCTCTTCCTTACGCGATTTCAGCGTGTTTGGAATTTATCTCGGGTTGCGTTGTGTACGCACCTGGGCGGTTGTTTTTGGACCTCCTCTCACGATTTCAGCGTGGTTTGAGTGTCCCCTTCCTTATGCGATTTCAGCGTGTTTGGAATTTATCTCAGGTTGCGTTGTGTACGCACCTGGGCGGTTGTTTTCGGACCTCTTCTCACGATTTCAACGTGGTTAGAGTGTTTCTTTCCTTATGCGATTTCAGCGTGTTTGGAATTTATCTCGGGTTGCGTTGTGTACGCACCTGGGCGGTTGTTTTTGGACCTCCTCTCACGATTTCAGCGTGGTTTGAGTGTCCCCTTCCTTATGCGATTTCAGCGTGTTTGGAATTTATCTCAGGTTGCGTTGTGTACGCACCTGGGCGGTTGTTTTCGGACCTCTTCTCACGATTTCAACGTGGTTAGAGTGTTTCTTTCCTTATGCGATTTCAGCGTGTTTGGAATTTATCTCGGGTTGCGTTGTGTACGCACCTGGGCGGTTGTTTTCGGACCTCCTCTCGCGACTTTCAGCGTGTTTTGAGTGTCCCCTTCCTTACGCGATTTCAGCGTGTTTGGAATTTATCTCGGGTTGCGTTGTGTACGCACCTGGGCGGTTGTTTTCGGACCTCCTCTCACGACTTTCAGCGTGTTTTGAGTGTCCCCTTCCTCACGCGATTTTCAGCATGCTTGGAATTTATCTTAGGTTGCGTGGAACGCGCTTCTGATTGATTTTCTTTGTTCTTCCTCCACTCACGAGTCCAGCGTGGTTGGAGTATGTCACCATTTTCCATCTATTGTACTCTCTGTTGCATCTATCGTGAATACTTGCTTCATTACAGCTCTCTTTGCATGATCATGAATGATAATCGGCTTCGCGTAGCGTGTAAGTCCAATCTTCAAACCGGCTTCGCGTAGCGTGTAAGTCCAATTTTCAAACCGGCTTCGCGTAGCGTATAAGTCCAATCTTCAAACCGGCTTCGCGTGGTGTGTAAGTCCAATTATCAAAATCTTTCTGCATATCATTTTGCATTTTGCCCCCTGCCTGCGGGCACGCCTGCGGGCACACATTTATCTGTTCATCTTGTATGATTGTCTCAGTCTTCGGCCTTGTCAAAAATGGGTCGTCTCTGGGCTTTGACATTCACTCCCGTCACTTGTGACTTCCGAGTTCTGTCAAAGAGGGGCAACTGTAGACACCCCATTTTTGACCGACCTTAAGACTCAGACGTCACCGATTGAGCGCTCGGTGATGTTGCATGTTGTGCTCGTTCAGAAGTCTTAGAGTCGCGGCCGTGCGCCCCGCCTCCGGACTTCCGAACCTTCTTCTGTGCCTTGTCTCGGTTTGCGAACCAGACTCGGTTTTCTCTGTTTTCTTTCCTGCGGGAAAGGAGTAGTCCTGTGGACTATCTCTCGGTGGCCGTGAGCTACTTTTCGTGGCCGTAGGCCATTTTGCCCATTTCGGCTCTCAGACATGGGCTCTCAGACATGTCAGGTACAAGCCTGCCACGGCCGTGGAATTCAACACATCTACATAAATTTTATCAATGACCCGACCTGCGGGCTTCATACTTGTACACATGTCGTTGTAATGCAAGGTTTCGTGTTTTTACATGTTTGAGCTCAACATCTAGGGCCAAAACAAGTCTCCGGATTCGGAGCGCCCTTCGTGGATGTCACGATTGGCCAAAACAAGTCTCCGGATTCGGAGCCCCCTTTGGTGCACGACACCTTAGGGCCGAATAAGTCTCCGGATTCGGAGCGCCCTTCGTGGATGTCACGATTGGCCCAAACAAGTCTCCGGATTCGAAGCGCCCTTCGTGGATGTCACGATTGGCCAAAATAAGTCTCCGGATTCGGAGCCCCCTTTGGTGCACGACACCTTAGGGCCGAATAAGTCTCCGGATTCGGAGCCCCCTTTGGTGCACGACACCTTAGGGCCGAATAAGTCTCCGGATTCGGAGCGCCCTTCGTGGATGTCACGATTGGCCCAAACAAGTCTTCGGATTCGGAGCGCCCTTCGTGGATGTCACGATTGGCCAAAATAAGTCTCCGGATTTGGAGCCCCCTTTGGTGCACGACACCTTAGGGCCGAATAAGTCTCCGGATTCAGAGCCCCCTTTGGTGCACACCTTAGGGCCGAATAAGTCTCCGGATTCGGAGCCCCCTTTGGTGCACGACACCTTAGGGCCGAATAAGTCTCCGGATTCGGAGCCCCCTTTGGTGCACCTTAGGGCCGAATAAGTCTCCGGATTCGGAGCCCTCTTTGGTGCACACCTTAGGGCCGAATAAGTCTCCGGATTCGGAGCGCCCTTCGTGGATGTCACGATTGGCCCAAAACAAGTCTCCGGATTCGGAACCCCCTTTAGTGCACACCTTAGGGCCGAATAAGTCTCCGGATTCGGAGCGCCCTTCGTGGATATCACGATTGGCCAAAATAAGTCTCCGGATTCGGAGCCCCCTTTGGTGCACGACACCTTAGGGCCGAATAAGTCTCCGGATTCGGAGCGCCCTTCGTGGATGTCACGATTGGCCCAAACAAGTCTCCGGATTCGGAGCGCCCTTCGTGGATGTCACGATTGGCCAAAATAAGTCTCCGGATTCGGAGCCCCCTTTGGTGCACGACACCTTAGGGCCGAATAAGTCTCCGGATTCGGAGCCCCCTTTGGTGCACACCTTAGGGCCGAATAAGTCTCCGGATTCGGAGCACCGTTTGGGGCATGACGCCTTAGGGCCGAATAAGTCTCCGGATTCGGAGCGCCCTTCGTGGATGTCACGATTGGCCAAAACAAGTCTCCGGATACGGAGCCCCTTTGGTGTATGACGCCTTAGGGCCGACTAATGCATTTCTGAACGTTTATACCATGCAGTGCAAAATATTCTAATCAAAATCTAAATATTCCAATAAAATGAATCGACACGTTTGAACTAGAAATATTTTACAATCAAAATATTTTACGATCAAAGACGGACATTGAAAATGAAAGCCTATTTATTCATAGTGAAGCCTGTTGTTGCATTACTCTGGTTAATCGGCCTCCTCATCGTCGCTCTTCTCCATTTCAAATTCGGAATAGGGAAGATAATGTCGATGGTATAGGGGTGAAGCCGAATCTATGCCTAGGGACCCAAGAACTTCCACGGTTTGAAGGGCCTTGATCCAGCCATGCTTAAAGCCGCGATTTTCGCATCGACAAACTTCCTCAGCAAGGTCTGTCTTGGTTTTATCAACCCCGGCCTTGAAACCGTCCGTATTTCTCGTAACCCGGGGCCTCTTGGGACGTATTTTCGCCCACTTTAAGTTGACCGGCCGTCGCCGGCTCAGCCATTCGAACCTTCTTAAGCTCCCGAAGCTCACTCTCGGCCTTTTTCGCGCGAGCTTCCAGACCGCGATTCCTTTCGTCCTTTTTCTCAATGTCACGTCTCATCTCACGCAGACGCATGCCAATTTCATAAGCATTATACAACCCCTTTACAACCCACGAGTATGAACCGTTCGGCTCTTCACTCTCGCACCCTGGCCAAGGCAAGGGCAGATTTATTAATCTAGTCGGCCCCGTTTTACTCGGCCACCTTCTCAAAGAATGCCTCGGCCAGCCCACGAGTATGAACCGTTCGGCTCTTCATGCTCGCGCCCTGGCCAAGGCAAGGGCAGATTTATTAATCTAGTCGGCCCCGTTTTACTCGGCCACCTTCTCAAAGAATGCCTCGGCCAGCCCACGAGTATGAATCGTTCGGCTCTTCACGCTCGCTCCCTGGCCAAGGCAAGGACAGATTTATTAATCTAGTCGGCCCCGTTTTACTCAGCCACCTTCTCAAAGAATGCCTCGGCCAGCCCACGAGTATGAACCATTCGGCTCTTCACGCTCGCGCCCTAGCCAAGGCAAGGGCAGATTTATTAATCTAGTCGGCCCCGTTTTACTCGGCCACCTTCTCAAAGAATGCCTCGGCCAGCCCACGAGTATGAACCGTTCGGCTCTTCACGCTCGCGCCCTGGCCAAGGCAAGGGCAGATTTTTTAATCTAGTCGGCCCCGTTTTACTCGGCCACCTTCTCTAAGAATGCCTCGGCCAGCCCACGAGTATGAACCATTCGGCTCTTCACGCTCGCGCCCTGGCCAAGGCAAGGGCAGATTTATTAATCCAGTCGGCCTCGTTTTACTCGGCCACCTTTTCAAAGATGCCTCGGCCAGCCCACGAGTATGAACCATTCGGCTCTTCACGCTCGCGCCCTGGCTAAGGCAAGGACAGATTATAGATCTATTAAGAAATATCACCATAAAATTACGGAAACATCAGCACATTGAGCAGAATTCATAACATTTTATAACTACAAAAAAGTATCGACGTCCATTTCTGTATCATAACTTTTATAATATCAACCCGCATGAAAAATGTCCGATAAACAAATACAAAATAACAAAAACAAACGGAAAAAGTACTTTCTCGAAATCATAACAATTGTGTATCGTAAAGATCAACCCTCGGAATCAGTCTCCAACGGATCGATGTCCACTTGCTCATACGGTATTGGCATATTCAGCGAAACTCAGCTGCAGCAAGGGCCTTGTGCCAACCATGTTTGAAGCCCCGATTCTCAAATCGAGAGACCTGGTCCACATACTCGGCGAGTCCAGCCTCTTTCCCGGCTTCGAAACCTTTTGAATCGGCAATCTCCTTCGTCGCCTTCATTTCAGCCAACTCAGCCTCCAGGCTGGCAACTGCCTTTCGGGACAAGCCAAGTGCAGCTTCCATATCGTCGGCCTTCTTCTCGGCCTCCGCTCTCAACTTATCCGCATGACGAGCTTTCTCTACCTCGTCCTCTGCCCGAGAAGCTTCCTGGTTCGCTCTTAAAAATTCATCCTCGGCCCTTTTCCTCTGGCCCTCAACTTGCTTTCGTAAATGACTAATCTGCTTGACGGCGTCGAGATGACGGCGGCCTACATCGGCTATCCTACCAACGGTCTGCAAAAGAAAAATTCAAAAAACGTAACGCGAACAATGTTTGGATGAAGTGAAGGAAAAGTCAGAATACGCACCAAAAGGGCCGACTGCGCGGCTAACATTGTCGCATTCAAATCCGGTTCCAACTGGAAAGCCTCCATATCACACGGCAACGACAAAGACGTTGCCACGCCGAACGCGACCTCTGGGTCTTTAAGCGCCGAGGCATCCGAAGGAACCGGCATGTTTCTTACCATCGGTCGAATCACAAAGGGCACAACCTCACTCGATCCCCCCATTCGAGGACGTTTGCCGCCGTGATCTTCTAAACCGACCTCACGATCCCTAGCGCGTTTCTCCGCCTCTCCCTCAACATCCTGGACGGCTTTCCCAACCAACGCGGATTCGGCATTCTTATTTGTTGCCGCCTCCTCAACAATTCCCAAGGATTTTGATTCGGTAACTGGGAGGGAATGTTGAGATTCACTGTGGGCGGTTCGGTCGAAAGGCCCTCCGCTCTTCGCCGTGCAGCTAACCTCTCTGCATTCGCCTTCTTAGCAAGCTTTGTCAGGCTTAACCCAGCCATGTTAGTGGATCCCGAGATGGGAAGATTGTCTGTACGTTGAGGAACGTCGTCAACAGAGAGGTTCCCCCGCCCCGAAGTAGAGGGAGGATCGGCAGAATCCAATACCTCCTCAGATTCGGCCTCGGACTGATCTGATTTGGCAGTATCGGATACTTCAGTATTCTCCGAATCGGACCCTTCAAAACCTACCTGTCTCAAGTTTTTGAAGTCGGAAAAAATACGAGCGACGAGAAAATCTTCCCCCTTCGGAATCGGTATGTTTTCCGCAGCCGAAAAGGTTGTATATGTAGGCTCGTAGCAAAGCAGAACGTGAGCCGCTCTTCCCTGCTTATGAAGACTGCGACGGCTGAAATAACTAAGAGCAATCCTAATGTCCGAAAGAACGGCGTCGTCAGTTGAAGCTCGGACTTTTTTCAAATCGTTCCCTGCAAAAGACAAGCCATAAAACTCAAGAAAACAGGGTATGGCAAATATGAGCACACAATACAAGCAAGAGAGCATTCGGCGACCTGGTTCGCCCCTACGTCTAGGAATAGGATCGATACGATCCTTCCCTTCGCCGAACTCCCAGTTGCCGCGGACAACGACCATGACATCATCAACTCGTTTCCCAGAGCTAGAAAGCATAGTGATTAACTGATGATCTGTATCCTTAGCTCTGAGGAAGTAACGCCCGTGCCGACCAGAGGACTTGGCCAAAGCATAACAGTGCCGAATGGAAGGAATGCCAAGATTAATTCCAAGGCAACGGTTTAGCGCTACGACCCCCATTATAATTCTAAAGAAATTCACATTGGGTTGGGAAGGGATCAAATCCCAATGGTGAAGAACAGCCCTCAGAAACGGGTGAAGGGGAAAGCGGACTCCACCCTCTGCGATTGACAAAAGGGGAAAGACAATCGTGGTTTTGTCCTCCCTCTCCATGTCAAGAGTGCCGTCCGCCACAAACGACAGGTGACATCGTCAGGAATAGAGAAATGGCGTCTAAAGCCAACAATTGGTCTGACGAAAGGAGGTCTTTCAAATGTTTCGCCATAACCTACTGTCTATAAGAACATGCGACGGAATAAACAAACTAGGAAAAGCTTCAGAGCAGGGGAGAGGAAAACTTACAAAAATGAAGAGAGTATCACAGACGGAAGAATTGCAAGAACGATTCGAAGAGCAACCCAGCAACCAGCGTCATAGAACACGGATTCGAAAGGACATCAGATTTTAAATCATAATAAATAGGCGTGTACGAAGGGTCGGGAAGTTGAGACGACGATTAAAGGGGGAGTAATTAAACGTCCGCGTGATAAGTCTAACCCCCAAACTTCGGTTCAGAGTATTTGAAAATCGGAACCAAGCATTTCACCCAACTGTCATTGACAGAACGCTTGGGGGGCAATTGTGGGAGCCGAATAAATAGAGGAACGAAATCTGGTATACCCGAGGAGCCGGGAACTGAACGGCTCCATTTTGCTCAACTGGGACGCCGAATACGTTCTTAAGGCCGAATAGACTTGAGAAGGCATATCAGGACAAATGAAAGAATAATAAATAAAAAGTAGACTCTGGCCCCGAGGCCCAGAGAATGGATATAAATACAAGAGCTTCAGATTTGTAAAGGTATGTAAGAATCACTTCTAAAAACTTAGTGAACAAGCTTTCTTGAGTAGAAGAACTGACTTGTCCGTCGGAGTGCTAATTCCGGCACCCCCGACCGGAGTATTTGTATCTTTGCAGGTGACTAGCTGAGGATCATTGGCGTCTTCCAGGATCTGAAGAGTATTTCCAAACCACTTCCCCACACCTACATATCCCAAAGATGGGAATCAGGCCTTACATAGTTCGGTTCTGGTTCACTCGAGTATTAACTCTCTTCTTTTGCGCTCTAACTTTTGCCAAAGTCACCGTTTGGGGTTTTCAACCTTGTGAGCTCAGTTTTTCTTCATTTCTAATTTTTCATGGTCTAACTTTTTCCTAGGTTGTCCTTCCGGGTTTTCAACGTAGCGAGCCTCCAAGGGTAATATTTCTTCTACTTGTCCATATTAATCGGCTGTGAAAACTCCAGGCCGTCTAGGTCCATGAGAATAATCGCCTCTCCTGACCAGATAGACTTGATGATGTAAGGACCAGTCCAATTAGGTCAGAACTTGCCCCTAGGGTCATGGATGGGAGCCCGGTTATCCTTCAGTACCATGTCTCCCTCCTTGAGATTCCTAGACTTAACTTTCTTATTAAAAGCCCTAGCAATTCTGCGTTGGTAGCCCTGGACATGATACAATGCCCTTAGTATTCTCTCATCAAACAACATTAACTCCTCAAATCTACTCTTTTGCCAGTCCGCCTCTGCTATCTGACACTCGACCATAACTCGCAGCGACAGCACTTCAATTTCAATTGGCAGAACAGTCTCTATCCCATAGATGAGAGAATGAGTGGTTGCCCCTGTAGATGTTCAGATTGAGGTTTTGTAGCCCCAGAGCACGAATGGCAGTTTATCTGGCCAGTCCCTGTATATTTCCACCATCTTCCGCAAGATATTCTTCATATTCTTATTAGCGGCCTCAATAGCTCCATTAGTTTGTGGTTTATATGTCGATGAGTTGTGAAAAGCCATGTTATATTTCTCAAGTAGATCCACCACCTCTTTCTTGAAGTGTGAGCCATTATCTGATATGATCTTGTTCGGAACCCCATACCGGCAGATGATGTTATTTCTAATGAATTTGGTTACATGTGACGCTTTCACCATGGCATAGGACTGAGCTTCGACTCACTTTGTGAAGTAGTCAATTGCCACCAAGATGAACTTGTATCCGTTTGACCCCTTTGGCGCCACTGCACCGATAACGTCAATCCCCCAGACTAAGAATGGCCATGGTGAAGTCATGTTGTAAAGCTTAGGTTGTGGTATGTTCATGCGATTGGCATGGGTCTGACATTTATGGCATTGCCGTACAAAACCAATGCAATCCTCCTCCATGGTTAACCAGTAATAGCCCTGCCTGAGGATTTTCTAGGCTAGCATCACACCGTTCATGTGCGCCCCACACTCTCCTCCGTGGATAGCCTCCATAAGACGCTTAAATTCCTCTTTCTTCACACACAGCTTGTGCATCCCCAGATGACCTCTTTTATACAACTTATCTCTGCAGATGATAAATTGGACAGCCAAACGCTGTATTCCCCATTTGTTCTTAGCATTTGCCTCTGGTGGATACGTCTCCTTTTCCAAAAAGTTCCAAATATCGTAATACCAGAGGTTTTTGTCTTGAACTTCATCTATTGCTGGAATGGTCTCTTAGGTCGGCGTATATTTCTATTCGATGATAATTTGACACATCTTCACTCCCAACGGGATGTCTACCATAGAAGATAGAGTTGCCAAAGCATCAGCAAACCTGTTGTTCTCTCTCAGTAGATACGTAAATGTCAGTTTTTCAAACCACGGAATCAGAATATCTATGGCCTAATGGTAAACCTTCTTTTTCTCTTCTTTGATTTTCCAGTCTCTGTTTGCTTGAGAAACAACTAAGTTCGAGTACCCAATGACATCCAACCTCATTGCCCCTTGTCCTAGGGCAGCTTCTAAACCGGCAATGCACACTTCATATTATGCTTCGTTGTTGGACTCCTTGAACAAGAGTTTGAAGGCTAAGGGTATATGGGAATCATTGGGTGCTATCAGCAACACACCTATCCCATAACCGTATTGATTGGACGCTTTGTCAAATTACATTGTCCAAGTTTCCTTTTCGACTTGCAGAATGTCTTCATCTGGGAACAAATATTCCACTGCCTCATCACCCTCTACTAGGTGGTCGGCCAGGAATTTCACTACAGCTCTTCCTTTAACTGATTTGTGTGTGACATACTTGATATCAAATTCAGAGAGAAGAAGCATCCAACGGGTTAGCCTACCTGTAAGTGCTGGTTTCTCAAAGAGATATTTGACAGGATCTAATCTCGAAACTAGGATTACAGAGTGAACTAACAAGTAGTGCCTCAACTTCCTCGTAACCCATACCAAGGCTAAGCAAGCTTAATCCAAGGGAGTGTAACGGGTCTCGTAATCTAGCATCTTCTTGCTCAAGTAATAGATGGCCTTCTCTACTTTATCTTCAAATTCTTGAGCTAACATGCACCTCATGGTCGAGTCTGTCACTGACAAATACAGAATCAGAGGCTTCCCCGGCTCTGGTGGCGACAATACAGGCGGATTCTGGAGGTATTGCTTGACCTGCTCAAAGCTAAACTGACATCGATTGTCCCATCAGAACTTCTTTCCTTTCTTCAGGAGATCAAATAGTGGTTCACAAGTTAAGGTTAATTTGGAGATAAACCGTGTTATGAATTGTACTTTACCCAGAAAGCCATGCACCTCCTTTTCAGTCCATGGTGGTGGCATTTCTAAGATGGCCTTGATTTTGGAAGGATCTACTTTAATTCCCCTTTGCTTGATTAGAAAGCCCAGCATTTTCCTTGCCGCTTCGCCAAAGGTGCATTTCTGCGGGTTTAACCTCAATCTGTATTCCCTGATCTGTTGAAAGAATTTTTCTAGTGTGGTGTAGTGGCCTTTTCGCTCTTTGGATTTGACAATCATGTCGTCCACATACACCTCAACCTCTTTGTGGATTATATCATGCAGAATGGTGGTCGCAGCCCTCTGATAGGTAGCCCTAGCATTTTTCAATCCAAAAGGCATGAATTGGTAGTAATACGTCCCCCATGGTGTGGTGAAAGTCGTCTTTTCTCTATCCTCTTGTGCCATCAAAATCTGGTTATATTCGGAAAACCCATCCATAAAGGAAAACAAGGTATGGCCCTGTGATGAAGTCTACCAACTCATCAATATGCAGCAGTGAAAAGTCATCCTTCGTGCTAGCTCTGTTCAAATCCTAAAAGTCGACACAAACCCAAATTCTGCCATCCTTCTTCAGCACTGGGACGATATTGGCCAACCAGGTCGGATACTCAGATGCTAACAAGAATCATGCATCAATCTACTTGGTGACTTCTTCCTTGATTTTTAGTGCCCAATCCGGACAGATTCTGCACAGCTTCGGCACAGCTTCTGCTTGACTGGTCCGACCTTGGGGTTAAGAGGGATTTGGTGCTGTACAATCTCAAGATCGATTCCAAGCATGTCTTGGTAGGACCACGCAAAAACATCTTTTTAAATTTGTTAATAAAGTGATTAAACGCTCGCATTCCTCCAAAGACAACATAGACTTGATCTGGACCAAGCATGGATCCTTCTCAGTACCCACATTAATGGCAATGATTTCATCAATACACGGCTTAGCATGCCTCTCCTCGTCTCGATTAATCAAGTTGTTCACAGCTAGAGGAATTTCTTCCTCTTTATTTTCGTTAAAATTTTGAAAATCTTGGCCAATACAATAAACTAGCGACACAGAGAAGTACACAGAATCTGTAGCATTTTCATCCAAAAGGTCCAGATCTTCGGTTACAGACTCAAAAACAAAAGCTGAATGAAGACCTAGACAGGACTTTGGCATCCGGGTTACCACTCTCGGGAATGCTAGACTCAGATCCAGAAGAACTTGAATCTGATCCCGACTCCATAGACTCAGTGGAATCAGATTCTGGCTCATCACCTGATTCAGAACTGGAGCCTTTCTCCAGCTGCCAAGTAAGACGTGGTGCCCTCGATACATCCAAAATTCCAGAGGTTAGGTCCATGCTCGGTTCTTCCCCGATCATGGAGACAATAAAGTTATCCCCCAAGTTCTCTAGGTCGACCGTAGGATTTGTCAGGAGACTGGCCAGTGCTGCCTCTACTCTAGGCTCACTATCGTCTGAGTCACCATCCGTGCTCTGGTTAGCTTTGATGCTTGGTTTAACCCTTTCCTTATCACTATCCTACAGTTGATGGTCAAAGAAGATCTCGAATCCGGGGACATGCTCGTTTGAGGAATTTACCCAAGGCTCGAGAAAGCTACAAAAAGGAAAATCCTCTCATTCTCGAACAAAGCGGCCATTCAGCATCCTTTGGATTCGCCTGTGGACAAGCTCATAATGCTTCCCGGCTCTCTTGGCTTTGGCTCTGCCCCTTATTTCTTCCCGCTTTCTTATCCAGTCCTCTTTAGTGGGCACATAGCACAGTCCAAAGGCATGCGGGTTCTGTGGCACCTCTGCTAATGCTACAACACCTTTCCGCCCTCTCTTTCCAAGTCCCATTCCTGGAACATACCGCAACTTGTTCATGAAATAGATGGACTGGGCACTGACGTACATGCCTTCGTCCGACCAGAATGGTCTGCACTACTCGGGCTTCCACCAGAGCGAATCCCGAGAGGAATACAGCTTCATCGCCATGATGGATCTCTAGCACTGGCGTAGTCACCTCCAGAGGTGGATGGATGGATGAGTTCCCAAAAACAATTGCTATCCCTCCCCCATGAGGATACTTCAACATTTGATGGAGGATGGAGAACACTGCCATCACATGATGTAACCAAGGCCTCCCTAACAGCAGGTTAAAGGTAGCCGGTACATCTAGGACATCTACGTCAATCTCTTGCTCAGATGGGCCCACCTAGACTCGTACTTTTATTGTACCCACGACCTCTCGACTTGTGTTGTCATGCGCCCGTGTTACTTGGGCTGTGGGGATAAAGTCTGCCAGTTCAAGACCAATTGTGTAGGCAGTACGGGACGGACATACATTAGTGGCAGAACCAATATCTACCAACACCACTGGCACCCACTTCTTCCTACATTCCACAGATATATATACCAGCTTGTTATGAGTTGAGCCTTTCGACAGCAGCTCTTTGTCAGAGAAAGTGAGCGTTGGCTTGGCACTACCCGGAAAGACCAAGCCCACAAGTTGCTCGGGTGTAGTATCAATGGACAATTTAGCCTTGTCCATTGCTGACAATACTGCCTGCTGGTGCACCTGTGAAGCCATAAGAAGCCCCCAGATAGAGATATCAGCTTGGATTTTCTTAAGCTGCTTTAGCACTGACTCCTCTTCTAGTTGTTTCTTCTTCTGTTTCTCGGCCTCCTTTTCCTTTCCAGATGCCTCTACTTGATCCAGGTTTGGTAGCTTAAAGTATCGTCCACTGCGGGTCAGACAGTCTATCTCCTCAACATACCATGTATTATCCGGGAGGCAGTCTCCCCAATCTTCATTAGTATGGGCCAGATGCGAATCATTGCCATCCCACCATTCGCTATCAACTGCGGAAAAAATAATTTTTCGGCTCTACTTGAATCATTTTCACAGCATAAGTGCCCCCTTCAAGGTGACACGCAATTGTAGTATTTTGGCTGTCTTCATTTCTTTCTCTTGTAAACTGCCTCAGTGCAACTTCCTGTTCAGTATCTATAGTGTTCACAACACCCACTCCTTGGGCTGGGTTTCCCGTATATGTGCCCTCCGGTAATTTTCCATTCTCATCAACCTTCTTGGCTACTGTAGCTACCCCTGCTTCCTTTCCCTTTGGATTTATCCCAATTTCTACTTCTTTGTCTGGCTCATCACTTAGCCATTTGGTATTATCGATCGATCCATTTAGGTCAAACCACCCAATCTGTACATCTCTCTGACCATGCTCATCGAGGAACTGCAAGTTGTTCAAATCCTCTTCGAGATCTACCAAATTATCTAACCCTTAGCTTGAGCCATCCTCCCTGACCACGTTGATGTCTGTCGAGATTGGTAGCACCAATTCAGGCTTGGTTTGCCTAGTTGGCACAATATAGCAACTCGAGTCATACACCTTCTCAGATAAGTCCCCAAGACACTCCGACAATAAACTAGTACCTCCTTCCAAGGTAGACCCTCCTTAACCACGGGTATTGTCACCACATTGGGAGGCTCAAGTTGTGGCTTAAATGCTCTCATCATGCACAGATCTGTGCCCTCGGGAATGAACAACATTGGTTTCGGTAGGTGGGATGGGGTAATATATATGCTGGGGTCATAAGAAGTGGCCAGTGTATGGATAAGGTTAAGGTTTCGAGGTGAGGGGACTTGATTATTGGTCGGGAGTGGATTTGTGGTTACATTTGGTTTTTGAGGTAAAGCGATCACCTTGTTGTCAATGAGATCCTGAATCTTATGACGTAATCGGAAGCACTGGTCGGTGTCATGACTGTGCTGCTGGTGAAAAGTGCAATACTTTGCAGGGTTGTGTTTGGGTGGGAGAGGGTTAAGAAGGAGAAGAGGTTCTAAGGGTCTTAAGTGCCCTTTCTTGACTAGCACTCGCATGGCTTTAGATATGGTCATGTATAGTTTGTTAAAAGTCCTACCCTAAGGTCGGGTAGGGTTGGATGAAGTTTGCGGGCCTACATTGGCAAAGGGGTCGGCAGTTTTTGTTGTGGTGACAACACTTATGTCCGATGGCCTCGCAACTGTGCTACCGCTGGCAGCATTGGAACTACGAAGAAATGGCCTCTTGGCTAGCTCCTTATCCTTAGTAATAAGTCCCTGTTTCATGGCATCCTCAATTTGGACTCCCATTTCATGAAGCTCTGTGAAGGTAAATAGAGGTAGAACAATCATCTTCTGCAGCAACTTGCCATGCAGATTCCGAATGACCATTCTGATCTGGTCCTTCTCGAAAGGCCTCGTGGTCATCATCGAGGCTTTGGCCCTCCATCTTGTTACAAACTCAGAGAAACCCTCCTTCGACTCTTGACGTGTTGCCTCGAGATCACGAGTTGTGACCTCAATCTGCGTATTGTAAGAGTACTGAGCAATGAAGACTTCGGCCATCTCCTCTCAATTCTGTTTGACAGAATCTTCCAACTTAGCATACCAAATGGTCGCTATATCCGACATGGTGCGACCCAAAAGAGATAGCTTATGTGATATAGTTAAGCCCATCGGCCACAAGATATCTGAAAACAGTTGCAAGTGAACCATCGGATCCTCGGAACTGTCAAAATGATCAATGTGTGGCATCTTGAATTGATCTGGAAATGTAATTGCAGAATCAGTGTATCCATCCTCTATGTTTGGGATGGAATTAACCCCTTGTGCACTTTTGAATAGCTTCTCCAGTTTGGACTTTGAGTGTAGTTGGGTCAACCTCGAACTTGAATGGTGCCTCGGTTTGATAAACCGGGGCTTTAGAAGCTTGTGTTAGGATAGGTTCTGCTAGATTGCCCTGGTTTTCTTGAACATTGGCACTATTAGTAGTGGCTCCGGGTGCTGGAATGGCTGTGGTGGGTACACGGGATGTAGAGGTCGCAGCCAGTTGTGGTTGATGTTGTTGTAACCTAGTTATCACCTCGGCCTGACGGGCCACAACTTCAGCCTGGTGAGCCGTATCATGCTGTAATGCTTCCACTATTTGCTGAAACTGGAGTATTAATTCCTCTATATTGGCTGGGGGATACTGTGCCATTGGAATACGTAACTGGTTTTGAAATGGACTGGAAGTGGATGACAGCTCTTGAACCGGACTGAACACAGGTGAGCTGAGAGGCAATTACTGTAAGAATTGGATTAGTGAATTATGTCTGGTTCTCCTCCATCTTGTAATCGGTGAGAGTCAGATAAACACGGGTTGTCCCCGAACAAGATCCCCGGCCTTACAAAGTCTTCCAACTCAGGTCCAGAGTACTTGGGGGATATCTGAACTTTCTGAAGCTATGGTTTTAAACTACCTAGCAAAAGAAATAAAGCAAAAGAGTAGCAATCAGAAACCGCACAGCACCTCAGCTAAGATATTATCAACACAAACATCATTAAAGCTGTAGAACTGTACTCTACACTGAATTCTGCCCCAAAACAGATACCAACCTCGCAACTGATATGTACATTCCTATACAGTTTCACTGTAAAGCACATACCAGTTAAGAAAGAACCAAAACACCCCTATGAGGGGGTAGGGTTACCCTATCCTAGTTTCTTCATGAACTAGGATTCACTATTTCAATCAAGTGGTTTCACGTAATCCTGCATTCGGGTGAGTGTCTTGTCCAAGTTTGGCATAGTCTCTATGGCTGTTCTATATGCAACTAGGCCAAATGCTCAACAAGGGTACCTCAATAGGACTACCTAATATACCTCTCACACCTAACATCGAGAAGTGAAAGGAGGATCAAACAATATAGCGGTAGTTCAGATCCAAGGGTTGTGTTCCCAACTTGGCAGAGCCCACGACCGATCAGCCTTTTGGCAAGCTTTTGGGGAAGCCTCCGGCAGACCATCCAGGAATAGCAGATAGAAAACACAATGACTTAAGCGCAACAATGCAAATACAAATGCAACGAACATATAAGTGAAGATAAAATTTCACATCATGAAGTTCGAGTCAAGTTCTCTAAATTCCCCAGCAGAGTCACCAAAAACTGTGGATTGCTTTTCATGCTCCTTTCGAATACGATAGCCCTACAGTTCGGATTCCTGTGGTTCTGAATTTGATCTCACAAGTGCAATGTGAAATAGATAAATACAAAAGAGTCCAAATCCGGTAAATCTTTTGGAAAATCAATTTTGAATCAAAATGCCAAAAATGGACTGGTTTGCTAGTATACAGAATCGACACCTAAATATTTTTGGAAAATTTAGGAAACCCGAGACACGTGCTAAAGGCCATTTATCCATCATCACCAAAGTGTCTCGGCTCGGGAACTTAGGTACAAGAGGGGAATGTCATGAATTGAGCACCGCACTCGCCCGATCAAAGATCGGTCTCTACTAATCATGATGTGATTCTTATTTACATTATATGCTCTTGTTCCGATTATTAGGCTAACTTTCTATGTGATGCGCACACAAGTATAGACTAATTCGTAAAATTTGGAACGTTTTGATGTCATGTTTTTTTTGAAAAATGGTTTTGAATACATGTCACTTGAAAAAGCGAGCTCGTATGTGCATTGATCAATTCATCCCAATTTTAGCAATTAGCTTTCATCCACAAGCATTCAAACAAGTATATCACTTAAGCAATTAGCCTCAAGGTCTTTATGCTTGACATGGCAATAATCATACATATGCGATATGCAAAAGCAATAAAACTTACTCCAATACCCGAGGTGAGCCAAAGGGAGGAAATAGTTAGAAAAATTGCAAACTCCTAACTAATGCAACATGACTAATGCAACACATACAATATGCAATCAGAAGTCTGACTACTAGCATAGCATATGAATCAATTTAATAGCATGCAATTTTAAACACATTTTCAAAGAAGTATTTAAACGACAATGCTTGTTAGAATGAAAAGTCGAACCTTATGCATGCAAAACACATGGATGCAAATCATGAAAAATGCTAAACGAAATGTGATGCTCTAAACTATCCATCATAAGCGGGTAAATAAAGGGGAGAAAGACGTGAGGTTGGAAGACATACACGCATTATTACATATTGGCCCTTGCACAAGCGGGTCAAAATAAATGAATTAGCTAATTACTATGAATTAACTAACTATTACAAACCAAATGAAATAAATTAACTACACTAGCAAATTATTACAAATTGGCCCTCGCATAAGAGGGTCCGAATTAGCTAAGTCACTGAACTAATTATTACAACAACGAATTTAACTAACTATTCTAGCTAATTAAATAATTAAAACACAAAATTAATTAATTAAACTAACTAATTAGTTACATTACGGATTAACTTAGTAATTAATTACCAATCCACTAACAACATACTACTATTAACAAAAACAAATTTAACGAGTCATGAGGAGCAAGGAAATGGCTTATGCATGCATATGAATTTCTTCCCCGAGAAGGCCGCTACACTATTTTGCACCTCAGCCTCTGCTCTGCGCTCTGAAAAAAAGTGGTACTGCTTGGCTGCAAAAGGTGGCCGGCAGCCAGAAGTGGTGGCCGTCCACTAATAGTGGCCAGCCGTACAGTAAAGGTGGCATGTCGGCCACTAATGTTTGGGTTTCTTTTGTTGCAACAGAAAACAAACAGTGTACAAACAGAGCATTCTCAGGGGATGTTTGTCCACTCTGCCTCTCCTTATCATCAAACAGCTCAAAGGAGGGGTAGGCTCGATTCGCAAGCCATCAATCAGCACAAATTCATTGCGTGATGACTTATGAACCAAGGGATACAATTTCAATAAATGCACAATTAAAGACTCATGAACCTCCTCCCCATCTTGACATTGATTAATGAAAGCGGTTGACATCGACTCTTGAACTGTTTTCATCACTAACAAATATGAAACGACTCAAGACTCAATGGGTTCAATTAACGTCCGATTGAACTCAAACCATTTTATTATCTTGCTCCATTTTAAGCCATTGATTACCCCTTTTAATTACCTTTCCATTCATTAGTCATTTTAGTCCAAAATGAGCATTAAGTCCACCAAAGGACGGAATTATTAAACAAAGGGTTGTTTTAGGCATGAGGGAGATGTCATGCCATTGGTAATAAACCTCTGAAGAGATTAAACCATTAAGCACAATGATCTCCATCTCAAGCTTAAACAAACAATCGGTTTGAAACGACTCTCAAAGCAAGGAAGAGGCCAAGAAATGAGAGAAGTACAGAGATGATTAGAGATGATCACAAGTATGGAAAGCTTGAAATAAATGCTATCGACTCAAATGGGTTGGTGTCTAATGCCTAAAACACCAAACCTATAAGGACCGTTACACTACAAGCATGCAATACAAAGCATAAATGACATGAACAACTTAAAACAATCCTAAAATAGGCTAAAATAGCACTAAAATTAGGGTAAAATATCTACCAAAGCAAGCTAAAATAATGGGGCAATTAAGCTAGTAAACAAACCAAAGGAGGGGAGGCTAACCCCTCCATTTTTGGGACTTCAAAACCACATTTTAGCCTTTGAAAACCTCTGAAAATCAGTGGTAAAAAGCTCAAAAAAAGATAATGAAAATGTGGGAAACACAAGGGTAAAAGCCTAGAAGACAAGGTTCAAAGAAGGGTGGTCAATCCCTCTACCTTTAAAGACCTTAAACCATAAGTTTCAGCTCACAAATACAGGTAAAAAGCACTTCAAAAATAGGAAGAAAAGGTAGGAAAGAAGTAGTACAAAAGAGTTAGGATGTATACCTCTTGAAGAGGAATGATCCTTTCGTTCACAAACCACTAATTCCACACCCTCAAGAGCTAAAATGCAAGCTCAAACACCTCAGCAAAGAACCCTCAATGTTTGGTTTAGAGTGTCTAGGCAAAGGGTATAGAAGTTGCAAGGGAGAAAAAGAACTGTAGAGAGAGAAATATTTTTTAAGACTTTACTCCACAAATTTTTCTAATCTAATTTTTTAGAGGGAGTCATCAATATATAGAAACATATGAGACTATCTCGAAAATATCCATACAGGCACAGTTGGTGCAGAGCATGCATCTGTGGAGATAGCTGGCACAGCTGGCAAAAAGATCTGACTTTTTACACAAGTGGGCAGCTGGCCACTAATATTGGGCGGCAAGCCACTAGTGGGTCTGCAGGTCCCTGGATGGTCGGGCTTGAAAAACTACTGTTTTGGTCCAAAAACAAGGCACAAGGTTTTTGACGCTCAAAATTGAGGTCTCTTGCTGAGGAAATCGAGCATTTCGAGAAGCGTGTAAATTCATCATTGGGTGATCAATCAGTGGCAACCAAGTCTTAAGGGTGGTCAAAAATGAGGTGTCTACAATGGCCTTCTCCACCCTCTCCTCTATCTCTTGTGCGAATATGCAATCTATCGTTGACTCCACCATGGATAAGTATAGGATCAGCAGTTTCCCCAGCTCAGGCAATGACAACACAGGTAGATTCTATAGATACTGCTTAACTTGTTTGAATGCTTGAAACTTCTTCCCTTTCTTCAACAAGCCGAACAGTGGTTCACAAGTCATGGTTAGTTTTGAGATAAACCTCTTTATGAATTGCACTTTTCCCAGAAAGCCCAGCACCTCCTTTTCAGTCTTTAGAGGCAGCATTTCTAAGATGGCCTCGATCATTGACTAATTGACTTCAATTCCTCGTTGGGTGATTAGAAATCCCAGTATTTTTCCTACAGTCATCTCAAAAGTACATTTATGTGGATTCACCAATAGCATGTACTCCCTGATACTCTTAAAGAATTTTTGCAGCGCAACACAGTGACCTTTCATTTTTTTGACTTAATGATCATGTCATCCGCATATACCTCAACTTCCTCGTCGATCATGTCATGCAATATTATGGTTGTTGCCCTTGGATATGTAGTCCCAGCATTCTTTAGTCTAAATGGCGTAACCTGGTAGCAGTAGGTTCTCTATGGGGTGGTGAATGCAGTCTTCTCTCTGTCCTCAAGCTCTATGAAGATCTAGTTATACCTAGAAAAGTCATCCCTGAATGATAACAAAGCATACCTTGCTATAAAATCCACAAGCTCGTTGATATGTAGCAACGGAAAGTCATCCTTTGGACTAGTTTTGTTCAAATCCTGAAAATCGATACAGACCCTAATTCTTCCATCCTTCTTGGAAACTGACACAATGTTGGCCAACCACATTGGATATTCGGATACCATCAAAAACCCTGCATTAATCTACTTGCTGACCTCTTCTTTGATCTTTAATGCCTAGCTTAGACGAATTCTACAGAGTAATGCCCTTCCTACCACTGTTTCCCAGTCTCATTCTAGGGATGTGTCCTAGCTTGCTCATGAGGTAAATGGACTGAGCACTCACGTGCCTTCTTCCTCGGCCATGATTGTCTACACTAATTGGGCTTTTGCCAGAGTAAACCCAAAAAGAAACACATCTTCTTCTTCGTGATTAATCTCCAAAACTGGTGTTGTGACCTCTGGCGGAGGATGGATAGATGAATTCCCAAAAACAGTGGCGACACCTCTATCATATGGGTACTTCCCTACTTAGTGTACCGTAGATGACACTACTCTCACTTGGTGCAACCATGGCCTCTCCAACAGCAAGTTGAACGTTACCAAGACATCCATGATGTGGAACTCCACTTCGTGCATAGACGGGCCTACCATTATTTGTACTTTAATAGTTCCCATGACCTCCCAACTAGTGTTGTCATATGCCCTGATCAGCTAACTAATGGGTGTGAAGTCGGCTGGTTTTAGTCCTATCCTGTAAGTAGTGCGCAATGGGCATACACTAATAGTTGACCTGGTGTCAATTCAAATGACTGGGACCCACTTTTTCCTTCACTGAAAAGACACAAAGGTTCGTTGTGCTCGAATCCCTCGTGTAGCAATTCTTTATTTGAAAATGTCAAAGGCAGGACTAGATCCAGTGGCTTGATTAATTGTACCAATTGATCTAGCATGGTATCGATTAACAACTTTGATTTGCTCAAAGCCATGAGCATTGCCTGGCGATGTTCTCACGAAGCCATGAGCAATCCCCAAATTGAGATATTGGCTTGGATTTTCTTCAGCTGTTTTAGGATCAAATCCTTTTCTTATTTCATTTCCTTCTCTTTTCCTTTCTCTACATCTTTGTCTTTGTCTGAAGGCTCTCCTTGGTCTAAGTGTGATGGCTTAAAACAACTCCCGCTCCTAATTAAATGGCCAATCTCTTTCGAGTACCACGTATCATCAAGGGCATTGCTCCTTCTATCCTCCATCGATATGAGCAATATGGAGATCATTATCATCCCACCATTCACCTTCATTGATTAATAGGCAAATATCCGATTCGACATGGATCATTCCAACACTATGATTATCACTCTGTGGCTAATAAGGTGATGCTGACCGAATTTTGGAGAAAACCTCTCCCCTTCTGATTTTCACTCATACTTAGTTTGCTCTCTGCAATTCCTTCTCTCTCTCTCTCTCTCTCTCTCTCTCTCATGTTGGTATTGTTGTATCATCTCTTCTCTTTCAATCTTTCCTTCCCCAGGTTCCTCTCTCTTGTTACTCTCCTCTGTTTTGCTACTATCACCCATTTTCATCTTCCCCTTGGCTTTTTGAGCCTTTTCCTTTATCTTTTCCTCACCCTTCTCTATTTCAGACTATTTTGCACTGGTTTGGATCCCATTATCCATTCTGTACATTCCCCAAATCGTGCTCTTTGAAGAAATGGAGATTTTTTAAATCCTCTTCTAGATCTGCCAAGTTGTCTAAGCCTAGTTCAGGTCCATCCTTTCTAATGACACTAATGCTAAAAGAATCAAGCAACAACACCTTTGGTTTGGGTTGACCAACAAGCATGATGTATTTACTTGGATCATACCGCTCTTCTGACAATCTTCCCTCATTTATAGTAGGTACCTCGACTTCTTCTGGTTTGAACTCTTCCTTCTTCATGGCCACTTTCTCCTCTTTTTTCACTACTGTCTATTCTTTCTCAAATTGAAATGCCACTGCCACACAGGACTTTTGGGTTGTAGCTGAGGTTCAAGTGTAACCATCTTGCACAGATCGGTGCTTTCTGGAATAATCACCTCGGGTCTAGGCAAATGGAATGGTGTGATATATATACTGGGGTTAAAGGTGGGCAGTAGTGTATGGATTAGGTTGATGCAGGGAGGTGGTGGTACTTGTTCATGGGTTGGCAAAGGGTTGGTGGTAACATTGGGCCTTTGGGGTGGAGCTATGATTTTGTGGTCGATGAGATCCTATATCTCCTGACGGAGGAGCATGCAACGGTCAGTTTCATGACCGTACTACTGATGGAAGGCACTATACTTGGAGAAGTCATGCATGGGTGGAAGAGGATCAGGAAGGGGTCGGTGGTCAAGGAGTTTAAGATGTTCTTTCTCTAGCAAAACCTTCATGGCTTATGATGGGGCCATGTAGAGAGGTTGAAAGCTCCGAGTTTGAGATCAGACTGAGTTGGGTGCTTGTGGGACTGTGCTAGCAAACGGGTCATCAATTTTTATGGTGGTGGTAATAATGTTGACTTTTAGGACCTTCACAGCTGTGCTACCACTGGTGGAACTACAAACAATGGTCTTCCTTAAAGGCTCTTTCTCATCTATGATAATTCCCTACTTAATGGGATCCTTAATCTAAACTCCTATTTCATGTAACTATTTGAAGGTGAGCAGAAGGACTATCATCTTCTGTAGCATCTTCCCATATAGGTTTCTCACTACCATACGAAGATGGTCCTTCTCAGGGGGCCTATTAGTCATCATGGCTACCTTGGCTGTCCATCTGGTTATGAATTCCATGAAACTCTCCTTGGGCTCCTGGCAGATAGCCTTCAACTCTCGGGTGGTCACCTCAATTTGCGTGTTGTAAGAATACTGAGTGATAAATGCCTCTGCTAATTCCTCTAAACTCTTAACTAACTCACTAAATCTTTTAGTTTAGCATACTAAGTGGCAGATACACCCGACAGAGTTCTTCCAAACAGAGACATGTTTTTAAAATGAATCAAGCCCATGGGTTTTAAGACATCCAAAAGAGACAGATGATATGGACCACGGGATCTCTAAACCTATCGAACCTCTCTATATGCGGTATTTTAAATCCCTCCAACAATCTCACAGCAGTTTCCGTATATTCGTTCTCAATGTCCATAATAGAATTAATGCCCTGTGATTACTTGAACAACTTCTCAAACTTGGCTATCTTCAGTATAGCTGGGTCAAACTCAGTAAGGTCAAGGGGGAACATCCCTTTAATCAGCTGTGTCGGAGCTTTAGCAATATGGCATGTCCCTTCTTGCAGGTTGAGACCCTAAAAGTCTTTTGCTAGTGGAGGTGGATCCAAAATCAGATAATCGGTCGGAGGTAGATGAACAGTTGATGCCCCAAATGGTTGTTGTAACCCGGCAAGAATATCGGCCTGGGCAGCAACTGTGTGGTTGAGAGAATCCATACTCTGTTGAAGAATAGTAAGCATATCTACCAAATCTGTTTGATTATATACCATCACAAAGGTTGGTGAGTTGGTAACTAGGAAGCTGAATAGGGGTAATCTAAGAGGTGATTGATGTGGATCTTGAACGGGCTGCAATTGTCTAACTCTTCTTCTTCTGATCACTGACGGAAGTGACACAAACACTGGCTAACCTTGAACTAGATTTGAAGTCTTGCAAAGTCTACCAGCATGAGTCCATAGAATTTGAGGGATGTCAGAACTTTCTGAAGCTATGATGTAACAACTACCTAGCAAAAGAAAAGAAAACAAAGAAAAACAACGCAATCAGACACAAAAACCGACAACATCTTGGCTCAACTCAATCAACTGTACAATCAGCTGCAAAAATCACTATATGCCCTATTGATAAACTAAACTTTTCCCCACAAAAATATGCATGAACCAATGATCTGAATCTAAGAACTCCTGTATGGATCCAACACATAGCACATAGCAAGTAAAACGAACATGCACCCCTATGGGGGTTTAGGGTTACCCTGTCCTAAAGTTGGAATGATTAGAGCTTCACTACTCAATCAAGTGGTATCATTAGATCTTCACATGGGAGGACATCTAGTCCTAATTTGGAAAGGTGCTATAGCTTACTATATGCACTAGGTCGGTTTTTGTCAAAAGGGTACCTCACCAGACACCTATATACCTACCCTTCCCAACACTTATAAGTGAAGGGAGGTCAAGCAGTACGTTGGTGATCCAAATCCAAGGCCTGTATTCCCACCATGAAAGAGTCTATGTCTAGCAAGTCGTCCAGGATATTAGATGGCAAATACAGTTACTTAAACGCACCATATATGCAATTGCAATGAATATATAAAGAAAATAAAAACTCACACCATGAAGTTCTCGTCAAGTTCTCTTAGTAGTCCTTAGCAAAGTCACCAAAAACTGTGAGATGCCTTTTCGGGGTTACCGAGCAAGCCCAGTAGTTTGGACTCTCGATATCCTAATCTAATCCCACAAGTGCAATGTGAAACATGAATGAGAGTCCAGATCCGACAATTTGTACATAAAATCCATTTTATAGCAAAATCTTTGCCCAAAAATGAACTACATCACCAGATCTCAGAATCGCCACCTAATCTTTTAAGAAAATTAGAAAACCCATGACTCGTGCCAAAGGCCACTGTCCGTCATAACCTAAGCATCTCAGCTCGAGAACTTAGGTATGGGGGGAAAGATCATGAATTGAACACACCTACTCACTAATCAAAAGATCGGCCTCTACTAAGTCATAATGTGATTTTCATAATCTTCATATGTTCATGTTCTAGTTTTAATAATGCTAACATTAGTATCTGAGGCATACAAATATAGATTGCGTCGCATGTTCTGATTATGCTGTGATTTCATGCATTTGGAAAATCTTTTTATACAACTTGGGATAATAAAAAAACCTAGCAGCATAAGACTCAACTGCATCCCAATAAAAGCAACATCACCTCCACCCGTTGGCATTCATACAGATATTTTACTTAAGCATCTAGCCTTATGGTATGCCAATGGATATGATAGATAGCATCGACATACAGTATACTAAAACCAAAAAATGCTAACCAAGTACTCCATGGTAAGCTAGAAAATAATGTATTAGAAATATGTGCATGATCCTATATACAGATGTTTAATGCAGTACATACACAAAATGCATCTAGAGGTTCGGCTACTAACATATGATACATGTATCAGTTGTACCCTTATTTTATTTATTTATTTATTTGGGGGTGGGGGATCAAGTTCCTTGCCAACTATCAAACCCCCTTGAACCCAAATGCATGAAAAAAAAAATGTATGCAAATCATGAATATGATGAATAAGACGTGATGCTATATACATAAAGCATGTAACTAAAAGAGATAAAAAGACGTAAGGTTGAAGTTATTACAACAATTAAAATGAACAAGAAAGAGAGGTGAAATGAAGAGATTATTACAATAATTGAATGAATTAGACATGGGGTTAGAAAGATTATTATAACAATGAATTGATTTAGCCAAATTACTGTTGAATCTAACAAATCATACTAAAATTAGAAGTAAATTACAAACAGGAACCACAAGTGGCCAAGAGAGCACTTCCCAGAAATTGTCATGTTTTGATCTGCTCTACTTGAGAATAAGTTTTACTAAGCCGAACACAAAATTGTCCAGCCAACTAAAAATATGTCCGACTGGTCCAATCTTTTGGGATGAACACTATTTTTTTTTTTGCAAAAGGTACAGAACAGAAACAAAGCACATTTTCAAGGGGTGCTCATCCCTTTTACCTCTCCCTCTGGTAGAGAACATTTAAGAAGGATATAGATAGGCCTCAACCCTTAACAATCACCCAAATAACTATGTACGACAAATATTCTACAACAATTCATATAATTTAAATGAACTAAACAATGAGAATTTCAAGCCTAAGAAATAGATAGGAACCTAAAATCATCTCTTTGTGAATAAAGGCAGGTTAGTACCCAAATTCATGTTATCAATTAGAGAGAGGAAGTTAATGCCTATCATTTCTTAGTGGAAGCTTTTCCTTTAAAGTAAGAGATTCATCAAAGGCTACTGAATACTCCTCTTCTATTCATGGAACAAGGGTGTTTCCACCACTTTTCATATTCACAAATGATTGAAAAGAGAGTTTTTAACATCTTGACCAAAAACCTCTTACTTTACTTCCAAGGGAAGTCAATGAATATAAAAAACAACAACTTTCTCAACATCAAATCCCGAAGATCATCTATCTAGCCCCATGAAACAACCACATCTACTCATTTAGATTGGGCATGGGTTGAAACATACGGACCAACATGCTAGAATGTTGAGATATGTAATGAGAAAGTGTAAAAAATGAAAGAATTTACTCTACATAATCAAACTTGTTGATGGGTGGCTACTATCTATTTCCTAACCACATCCACAAGGTTCCAATATACAACCACAATGAACTATATCTCTTAAAAAGCAAGAAAAAAGAGCAAAGCAATACAAAAGTAGTGAAAACTATCAATTTCAATGGATGGGTGGCTACTTTCTACCCCCAACCACATCCATGAGGACTTATTGCATGATTACAACAAGTAAACAATGAAATTTAGAACTTATAAATGAAGAACAAGAGAGAGAAAATGATACAAAAGTTCAAAAGTTCACCTCTTAAAGAGGATAAGTTTCTTGGTTCCCAAACTCTTTCTTGGCACCCTCAAGGTCCTTTAGATGTAGTTTAGAGTATATAAGATCCTCAGCAAAAAGCTTGGAGTGAAACTTCAATGGAGTTTTGATGATTCAAGTCAAGAAATTGGAGGTTGAAGATGAAGTATGGGAAGGGGTGTCTCAAACCTCTCTCTAAGCCTTTGGCAAATTTGCTAACCTTATGAAATGAGTTTTTCCTCCTTTATTTATAGAGTTTCAGACATAAGTATCTAAGATATTTGTGGAAACCTCTCAGAAAAGGCCGAAATTCCCAAAATGCTCTGTTCCCAAACAATTTAGCTAGCCGTACCATTATATATCCGACCGACTGTATTTTCATCTGGCCATGAATTGTTGTCCGGCCAGCTTAAAAATGCATCGTTGGATCAATAAGGTAAAATTAGCATGATTTGAAAGGAGAAACATGTATTTTAGAGGATTTAACCCTTCAATTCATTCACACTATATCCTTTACTTGATTTATTTGAAAACATTTTAAGTTTTGAAAAGGTGAGCCTCATGACTTGGTGGAAATGTCTGGAGCTACGCAACAAAACAAAGTTTAAAAAAAAAAAAAAAAAAGTTTTAAATTGATCAAAAAAGCATTTTGGCCAAAACAAGTGTAAGGTTGGGATTCAAGGTTTAACTCTCGAATTTCTTGCTAAGGAACTCATAGGATTAGCACATTTCAGTTTTCATCATTGGGTAACCAGAAAAGAGAGCCCAAGTCATAAGGCCGATCAAAATGGGATATCTACAGCATGTGTTATAGTGGGTGGTTGACTTGGGAGTGAGAGTTGTATGGTTTGGTTTCAAGGAGTTCAATTCGAACTCAAGGAATGTGTGGAAATGTGTGTTGAATCCCATGTAGAGGTGATTCTTGTTTGGAAAGTGTCAATATTTGGTGCCGAGTGTAGAAAGTTATTGAGTTGCTAGGTTGGTATCGGGAATTGGTCGATAGGTTGTCACCTTAGGAATTGCTTTGGCTTTGAGCAAAAGGTTATAAGGTTGAGAAATGCTTTATAGTACACTTGAAAGCTTTGAGTTTTGCTTATGTGGGTGGGATACTTTGTGTGAACTTGTGGAAATCCCTCAAGTTTTGGTAATGTAATGGAATCTTGATTTTGTGAGCACACTTGTGCCAATGTGTAATTAATAAGTTATGATAATGATTATGATGGGGTAAGACTCCTAAAATCTGAGAAGTTGTTTCTGCTTTATTGCTTTATTGGCAAGGTTGTTATTACTATAATTGTTATTATAGAGATATTGTGATTGAATTGTGGCATCACCATAGGAGTGATGTGTAATATTGGATGACAATTGAGGATCACCAGTTGTATGTTAATAGAAGGATTTGGAAATGAAATTTTTTTCTGGTGTTGTGGCTTTGGATGGCATTGTTGAAATTGGAGACATTGTTGTTGTAATCACACTCGATTGTTTTCGAAAAATGTTTACAAAACTATTGAATTTTTTTTATTACTCAAAATTTGGAGGAAAAAAATTCTTTTCGTTGGAACGCAGTGTGAGATTGGAACACCTTTTAAGAATGTTTTGTACTCAAGAAAAGAGTTTTCAAGATAATGAAAAGAAAAATTTTGTTTTTCTAACAAAGATGTGCAGTTAGTTCTTTAACCTTGCATGGTTGGATTGTGTAATGGACTTAGCTCAGATTGCTAGTTATGTGTGGTTATGTGTTTTATTTTGGATGAATTACTGTTGTTGAAGCTTGTTGTACCGGAGAGCTTATTGTGAGGGTATTCGTCCTTCGGTTTTGGGGTGTTGAATACTTGGCTATTGTTAGGTATTGTTATATGGTTAAGGTGTGGTTGTTTTTTGTTTTTTTTGGTGCAAGTGGAACCCATTGTTTATATTCTAGTCCGGTAAAAATGAGTTCATGTGGGTCGTAGAGGCATTTGTGACCTCTTTCCTTTATATCTTGTTACTTGAGTATCTTTGGGGCACCGAGGTGTTGGACCCAGATCCGAGAAACTATCCCGAGTATTAACCTGAGCTTTTAACTAGTAGTTATACCTTTTGAGATTGATTCACTTCGAACCTTGGTGTAGCCTTAATTTCAAGGACAAAATTTCCTAAGTGGGGGAGATTGTAGTGAAACGCGATCCTCTTTGCGAGTTTGCTTAGGTTAACTGTTTGTTCCTTTTTGACCTTGACCTTACCTTGTTGAGATTGGACCTTGGAACACCTTGGGTTAGCTTTGGGATAGCAACCCAGCACTTCTAATTTTGCTTGATCGCGTCCGCAGTCTTTGGGGTATCGCCCGTGACTATTTGAACCTCCTAGTATCTCCTCTGTGCAATCCCTAACACCCGCAAAATGACCCGAGACTAGGCTAGTTGCGCCTGCAACTGTGTCATGCGCACCCGTGATGGTCCGTCTATTTAAGTACTGAGTACGCGTGAAAACCCATTTTTTCTTCATTTCCTTTCTCTCAGTCCTCCATTTCTGAGCTTCCAGGCTCTTTACCCTTGGTTTCATCTACTTAGGTTCAAACTCTCACTCTAGTCCTTTATACCAAAATGTAGAGCACAGTGATGGCTTTCTTTTGATCTCATTAGATTGTGATTTCATCGTCGGTTGATTTTTGGGTTACTCCTCTTCACTTCAAGAGGTAGGGATTTCCTTGCTTCTCTTCAATATCTCACTATAGATAGATATGTGGTAGTTTCTATTGCATTAAAAAGTATGATTTTGATATGTAATTTCAAAAAATATTTGGGTGGGTTAGAGTTTTGAGCTTATTGAGTTTAACCTTGTAATTGGGATTGATTGTGGGAATTATGTGTTAATTGAGCATGCTTAGCAAGCTAGAATTGGAAGCCCTAATTTTAATCCATGATTATGAAAGATGAAAAGAGTTGATGCTTGTGTAATCGTTGAACCATGTGTTGTTGTTAATGAATTTATAATGTGAAGATATAACGGGTAATGAGAGTTGATTATGAATAAATGGAAAATGTTATAAGTATTGATAATGAGTTGTAATGGGTTTTGGGTTTTGAAAATTTAAAGAGATGATTATACATGCTTATATAAATTGAGAAATAGAAACATGTCTTGGGATAAATGTTTGTGGGGGCCGAGTAAATTATTACGTAGGATAGCCGAATATATTAAAGAAGGAAACTAGATCATGTACTACATGGCTCCAGCCCCGAGGGACAGAGGCCGAATATCCAGATTAGCCTCTGTATCAGTTGTAGATTGGGCCGAATATGAAGAGATAGCCAAATGAGCGATTGTTTATTGGACAAAAGGTGGGCCCAACCATCAACATCGAGGATGACTATAAATAAGAGGAGCATCAACCAAAAGAGGTATGTGAGAACCAATAAGTTTAACTTGAGACATAAGCAACCAAGAGAGTATACACTGACTTATCCGTCGGAGTGCTAATTCCGGCACCCTCACTAGAGCGTTCATTCCTTTTCAGGTGACTAGCTGACGATCACGAGCGTCCTACTGGATCCAAAGAGTATTTCCGAACCACTTCTCCACAATTGGCGCCATCTGTGGGAATACTCCAGCATATCCATGGTGGGCGTGGTGGAAGATCCTCCGGTAGTTGCTGACGACCTTACACCACGAGATGATACCACTCCAAGCAACATGCTTGGAACAGAGAATATTACCGCACGAAGGGCCTTGAACTTCGACTTCAGCACATGAGACAATGCAAGCGATTATGGATCAAGTGAAGCAAAACGAACAGAGGTTGGAAAACATGATGGCTGAGAATGAACGCCTTCAACAGGATTTGGCCTTGGAGGTGGCAAAATCCCAACAGGCCGCATGCTAAGACCCAGGCCGACCTCTGAGAAAGGATGGTTGACAACCTCAAGTTCGGAGACACGATAGTGGCAGTGATTTCGACTCGTCATCCCCAGAATCTGCAAAGAAGGGACGAGTCGAAGTCTCCAGCTCTTCTGAAGGAAGTCCGCGTGCACGGAATAAGCGATGAAGAAATTATTCAGACGAAGAGGATCAACATGACCCCTTTGTGCGACGGATTGCAAGGGCAGTACTACCTAAAAAGTTCAAAGCTCCATCGTTCACCCTATACGACGAGAAATTGAATCCCACTGATCATATCTGTCATTATAAGCAAGCAATGACGCTGTATGCAGACGACGAGGCCCTCATGTGCCGAATATTTCCGAGTAGTTTGGGACCGTTGGCCGCCAGATGGTATTATAAATTGGAACCAGCAACGATTAAGAGCTTTCATCAACTCCAAAAATCCTTCAGGGCAAGGTTCATCACCAATGAGGTCCAGCCAAAGCAAGCCGATTCCCTCTGGGCAATGCAAATCCAACCAGGGGAAACCTTACATGCGTATTTGGCGCGCTATTGGGAATGCTTTAATCTCGTAGATGATGCCTACAATGACTCCATGGCCATCACCGACTTTAAAATGGGGTTGCATCCTGATAGTGCCCTCCACAGTTCCTTGACCAGAAGGCCCCCTAAAACAGTCTGGTCGTTAATGAAGAAAGTCAAGGAATACTGCAAAGTGGAAGATGACGCCTTACGGGTCAAAGCCGGGTACAAGGCCAACAAGATGGCCCCATCTGAAATCGTTCAGCCAACAAATTTTGTACCATCACGGAGCCCTGAACCACGGAATCGGGCTAAACGAGACAAAAGACGAGATTCACGCCGATCAAATGACCAATGTTCCCATCGAGCTAATGAACTACTTCAAGTGGATAGCAGGCACACAAGGCACGCGGACAAGAAATATACGGAGTTGTCAGAACCGATCGGCACGGTTATGTCTAAAGTTCAACACCTTTCGTTCTTCAAATGGTTGCCCAAAATGGTGGGACATCCCGACACGAGGAGACGGGATAGGCGGTGCAAATATCACAAGGACCACGGTCATGATACCGACAGTTGTTATGCGTTGAAAGATCACCTTGAGGAGTTGGTACAAGATGGTCGGCTTAAGCAATATGTCCGAAAGAACAATTCAACCTAAACAGTTGCTTTACGGCAGGATTCACCTCCACTCGGCGTAATTCATATGATATACAGCTTGCTGACGGCATCCGCGGTACATACAATTCAATCGCATCCTAACCTCCAAAAGCAAATCACACCGACGAAACGGCCCCATGAAGCCGCTAATATTTCTTTCGATGATTCTGATTTGGTCGGCGTAACGCTCCCCCACATTGATCCCTTGATCATCGAACTATGCGTAAACCGATTCACAGTTGAACATGTTCTCATTGACGAGGGAAGTACTTCGGAAGTTATGTACTACAAGACCTTCATCAAATTCGGCTTCACTAAGTCAGACTTGTCTCTAGCTCATTATCTGTTATTCGACTTTAACGCTAATCCGGAATATCTGTTGGGAAAAATCACGCTTCCAATTCGAGCAGGCTCCCGATTAGTGGATGTGGAATTTTTGGTTGTCAAGCTTCCTTCACCATATAATCTCATCATGGGACGAACTTGGCTACATACCATGCAGGCTGTGCCAAGCACCTATCATCAACTACTTTGCTTCCCAACTGAATGTGCCATTGAACAAATTCGTGGTTCCCATAAATTGGTACAAGCATGTTATCTTCTTGCCGCAAAGACACCAAGAGAGCTGGAAGTGAATTCTATTGAGGTGCCGGATCGAGAGAGCCTCGACGATGTTGGGCAGCTCCCAAGTGAAAAGGCAACCGAGGCCCTGGATCAAGTTGAAATTGATGGGAATCCTGACAAGTTCTTCATGATCGGCGCTACCCTAAATAAAGTCGACAGGCAGCAGCTAATTTCCTTCTTACTCGGCAACCTTGATGTATTTGTGTGGTCACCATATGAAATGCCGGGGGTGGATCCATCTGTTTCTCAGTACCGTTTAAACATTCACCCCAAATGTAAACCGATTATTCAGAAAAGCCGGCGGTCAGCTGCAGAACACACTGCTGCCGTTGTTGAAGAAGTTGACCGGCTGCTTGATGCTAGGGCGATCTGGGAAGTGACCTATCCCACATGGTTGTCGAATACTATGGTTGTAAAGAAGAAAAATAGGACTTGGCGTGTTTGTGTGGATTTCACGGACTTAAACAAAGCTTGTCCCAAGGATTGCTTTCCCCTCCCCAGATGCCACGGCACATCATCAACGTATGAGCTTCCTGAATGCCTACAGAAGCTACCATCAAATTGCCATGCATCCGGAGGATCAAGACAAAACTGCATTCCTTACCCCAAGAGGAACCTATTGCTATAAGGTTATGCCTTTCAGGCTGAAGAATGCGGAGGCAACTTACCAAAGACTAGTCATTGCCATGTTCAAGGAGCAACTCGGCCGTACTATGGAAGTGTATATTGACGATATGGTGGTCAAGTCCAAAGAAGAGAAAACTCACCTAGCCAATCTGGAAGAGACATTCGGCATTCTACACAAGTACAAAATGAAGCTGAACGCCTCCAAATGTGCATTTGGGATCGGATCCGGCAAATTCCTTGGCTTCATTGTTAACCACTGCGGAATCGAAGCCAACTTGAGGCAAATCACAGCAATCCTAGAACTCGGGTCTCCTCGGTCGGTCAAAGAGGTTTAAAAGCTGATGAGGATGGCCGCCGCACTCAACAGGTTCATCAGTCGTTCCACAGATCGCTGCCGACAATTCTTTCATACCCTTCGGTAGGGTAAAGCTTTTAAATGGACCTTCGAGTGCAAAACCGCTTTGAACGGTTTGAAGACTTACCTCCGATCAGTTCCACTCTTGACAACACCTTTGGCAAGTGATCCGTTCATTTTATATCTGGCAGTTTCCGACCGAGCTGTCAGCGCCATACTGATAAAGGAAGAACTTCGGGAGCAGCGGCCAGTTTATTATGTGAGCAAAGTAATGGTTGACGCCGAAACATGTTACCTTCCGTTAGAGAAACTCGTCCTTGCTCTCGTCATGGCAACAAGAAAACTGATGTATTACTTTCAGGGGCATACCATTGGGGTACTAACGGACTACCCCCTCCGGTCAGTACTTTGTAGTGCGGAAGCATCAGGGCGTGTTTCAAGGTGGACTCTCGAACTCGGCCAGTACGATATTCAATTTCTGCCTAGGACCTCAATCAAGGGGCAAGTGCTCGCCGACTTCGTGGCCGAATTCACTGGAGGCCTCGCCGACTTTCAGTCTGAGTAAATTCAACCTAAGCCAAACTGGAGAATTTATGTTGGGGACATTTGGCAGTTGTATTGTGACGGGTCGTCCAACCAACGTGGCAGTGGGGCGGGCATAGTGATCATGGCTCCCGACGGGGCAATAATCGAGCAGGCTGTCAAACTGGGCTTCGAAGCATCGAACAATGAGGCCGAATACAAAGCATTGTTAACCGGCTTACGGAACACACATCTCCTTGGTGCTCGGCGACTGCTTGTCTTCTGCGACTCAAAGCTGGTCATCAACCAATTGAAAGGGGAATACGCAGCTAAACATAACCGTATGGTAGCTTATATGAAAACGGCAAATTCTTTGCTGGCAAAATTCGACCATCATGAACTAAATCAAATAACCCGGGATCAGAACATACACGCTGACGCCCTGGCTTGCCTAGCCTCTGCCATCAACTCAGAAATTAAACTGACAATTGAGGTAGGATTCATCCCTGAGCCGAGCATTGCCTTTTCAGAGTCAAGTCAGATCAACATCATAGAATCAGGTCCAAGTTGGATGGACCCTATCAATGCATTTCTATCTTTCGAACAGCTCCCGACGGACAACAAAGAAGCACACAAACTGCGAAACAAAGCCCTGCGGTATTACCTAGATCCGCAGGGAAAGCTCTACAAAAAATCCCCTTCTGGTCCATACCTAGAATGCGTTCATCCGGATAAAGTCGAAGAACACTTGACTGAAATACATGCAGGTAGTTGCGGTGCCCATTCTAGTGGCCGTTCTCTGGCTCATCGAGCTATAACACAGGGGTACTACTGGCCGACCATGAGAGCTGATGCCGAATGTTACGTTAAGAAATATGAACAATGCCAGAAGTTTTCCCCTTTAACCCATTTTCCTGCTGAGGAGTTGAGCTCAATCACCAGCCCTTGGCCGTTTGCTCAATGGGGGCTTGATATCATCGAGCCATTGCCACGGGCCCCAGGGAACAGGCGATTCTTGATAGTCGCGACAGATTACTTCACAAAATGGGTCGAAGTGGAGGTACTAACACACATTCGAGATACTGATGTTAGGCATTTTGTATAGAAGAATATCATAACACGATTCGGCATTCCAAGAGCACTCATTTCAGACAACGGCACCCAGTTTGATTATGGCGTCTACCGAGAATTATGTAGCACGTATGGTATTCGACTCTATTTCTCCACCCCAGCTTATCCACAGAGCAATGGTCAAGCTGAAGCCTCCAACAAAGTCATCTTGGACGGCATCAAGAAAAGGCTGGAGAAAGCTAAAGGCAGATAGGTCGAAGAATTACCGAGTGTATTATGGGCTCATCGCACTACTCCGAGGCCATCCACTGGAGAAACGCGGCCATCCACTGGAGAAACGCCGTTTGCTTTATGCTTTCGAACCTAGGCAATCATCCCCTTGGAGATCGGCCTCCCAACCTTGAAATCGAAAGTTTTTGATATGGGCCGAAATGACATGATGTTGGCCTTGGATTTGACTCTGATTGAAGAATGGCGAGACTGTGCCCTTGCATCCATGGCGCGATAGCGGCAACAGCTTGCTAAGTCGTGTAATCAACGTGTTCGTCTACGCCGTTATACACCAATAGAATTGGTCCTCAAGAAAGTACTCCTAGTTACCAGGAATCCGGCTGATGGAAAACTAGGTCCTAACTGGGACGGCCCCTATCAGATCGATTCCATCGCGGGAACAGAGGCATATCGGCTCAAAGACAAGTCCGGAAGAAGTCTGCCACGTCCTTGGAATTTCATGCATTTGCATAAATTCTATCATTAACCCGACTTGTAGGGCATGATACCCGTTTTTAATGTTCACCATGTACAAATTTCGCTTTCGCAATGCAAGGTTTCTTATTTTCTTACTACACGAAATTTAGTTCTTTAAGTTAAAAAGCCTCCGAATTTAGAGCCCCATCCATGAATGACACGTTTGGGCCGAATAAGCCTCCGGATTCGGAGCACCCTTCGTGGATATCACGATTGGCCAAGTTAAAAAGCCTCCAAATTCGGAGCCCCATCCGTGAATGACACTTTTGGGCCGAATAAGCCTCCGGATTCGGAGCGCCCTTCGTGGATATCACGATTGGCCAAGTTAAAAAGCCTCTGAATTCAGAGCCCCATCCGTGAATGACACATTTGGGCTGGATAAGCCTTCAGATTTGGAGCGCCCTTCGTGGATATCACGATTGGCCTAGTTAAAAAGCCTCCGAATTCGGAGCCCCATCCGTGAATGACATGTTTGGGCCGAATAAGCCTCCGAATTCGGGGTGCCCTTCGTGGATATCATGATTGGCCAAGTTAAAAAGCCTCTGAATTTGGAGCCCCATCCGCGAATGACATGTTCGGGCTGAATAAGCCCCCGGATTTAGAGCGCCCTTCGTAGATATCACGATTGGCCAAGATAAAGGCTTCCGTCGGAGCCCCATCCATGAAGGACATGTTTGGGCCGAATGAGCCCCCGGATTGGGGATGCCCTTCGTGGAAATCGCGGTTGGCACAAAAGAGCATCTGAATTCGGTATCCTCTTCATGAATATTATGATTAACACGCATAAACACAGTTGACGTAAAATAGGAGATGATTATAGCTGAATCTATAAACGTAGACTGAAATAACATGCAAACATTTAAAATAATATGTTTTATTAAATTAATAAAGACTACATTGCTCATTTCCAATTCATTTTCAAACGGTACAATACATTCAGTTTTGTTCAGCATCACCCTCATTGTCACTCTTCTCGGCTTCGGAAGTTGCGAAGGGAAAGTGTTGACCCTAATATAACGACGATGACGAGTCAACGCCCGCTGCCCGGAGAGCCTATGCAGCATAGAGAGCCTTGACCCATCCATGCTTAAATCCATGGTTCTTGCACCGACAGACCTCCTCGGCAAGACTTTTCTTCGTCTTCGTTATCCCAAATTTTTGGCCCTCATGGAAGCCCTGTTCATAAGCCCTGGTCTTTGCAGCCTCTATTGCAAACATGCTTGCCGTATCACGATCGGCAATCATGTGACTTATAAGCCGTTGGGTCACCCTTTCGTCCACAATCGGGTTAGCTCGGCCGGCCGAGTGAGTCTCGACGGATTTGGTTTTTCTTAACTCTCGCTCGGCTTTCTCCGCATGAGCAGCTAAATTACGAATGCGTTCATCTTTCTGTTCGATCTCTCGCCACACGGCATGAAGGCACATACCGATCTCATAGGCGGTGTATAGTCCTTTCACCGCTCCGTGAACGCCCTCTCGAAACACTTCGAAATCTGGTCGACCAATCATCGACTGCTGGACTTCTGAAGGAAAAATCTGTCGTGCAAATTCAACTGCCACGCTTGGATATTGGATGATCGAATCTGCTTCCGTCATTGGTTTGTTCCCAATAAAGACTGAAAAACTCAACAGGCGCGGTGGCCTACTGGCCTCACTCCACGGATGAGGGGAGCTCTCCCGCTGTCGGTTCTCCCTCCTAGGTGACCTACTTCGACGACATGGAAAGTGACACCTCTCCCGCTCCCCAAATGTCCTACTCCCCGTTCGTGAAGGTTTCTCACCTCGATTCATCATTGCATCTAGCTCAGCCAATGTCCTGCTTCTCCTCTGTTGTTGAAGAATAGTCTACTTGACATTCACACTTGTTTAACCTTCTTCGACAGACTGGTTTGAGTTGAGTTTGAATACACTAATGGGACCTACGCGCACGAACCAACCACCCTTTTATTACCTGCGGGCGCACCGCTCCCAAAGCGATCCCTTCAATGCTGCCCCAGCCAATTCATAAATGGCTTTTAATCGGCAGCCACGTTCACTAATCCGCTGGGCAAGGGCAGATTAACTAATATATTTGGCCTAACATCAATCGTTTGTGCCGAAAAGATAGGCTGCCCCAACCAATCCATGAATGGCCAATTATCGTTGGCCACGTTCACTAATCCGCTGCGGCAAGGGCAGATTAACTAATATATTCGGCCTAACATCAATCGTTTGTGCCGAAAAGATAGGCCGAAAAGATAGGTTGCCCCATGTAGACACCCATTTTTGACCGACCTTAAGACTCAAACGTCACCGATTGAGCGCTCGGTGATGTTGCATTTTGTGCTCGTTCAGAAGTCTTAGAGTCGCGGCCGTGAGCCCTGCCTCCGGACTTCCGAACCCTCTTCTGTACCTTGCCTCGGTTTGCGAACCAGACTCGGTTTTCTCTGTTTTTTTTCCTGAGGGGAGAGAGAGGTCCCGTAGACCATCTCTCAGTGGCCGTGGGCTACATTTCGTGGCTGTAGGCCATTTTGCCCATTTCGGAGCCCGGTTCCCGGTTTTCGGACCCGTCAGGCCGTGTGCCTCGGTTCGGGACCGCCTAACTATCTCCGATTGCTCCGATTTTTGGCATGCATCTTATTTACTCCCTTTTGAGGGACACTGAGGTCTGAGAGACCCACTTCATGGTCGAATGCCACTTTCGGTGCTTAACAGCCAGTTTTTGGGGCCCCGAACTGCGCGTTTTGGCCCCCGAGCATTCGTTTTGCATCGGTTTTCGTTCAATTTTGGCAGGTACCTTTGTTTTATCACCAGGAAGGTCACTGAAGAGTGGGAGGCCAGCAATTGTCTCAGCAACCAGTTATATTCCTCCGGCGCCCTCCGACGCCCGTTTTTCTCACTTCCGAGCCAATGTTGACCACCCTAGGGCCATTTTCCTCAACCCCAAACCACATATTTGTGTTGTACACACATGGGAGGACCCTAAAAGTCTATGGCCGGCCAATAATTCCACCTGACCTTTTTGAACCCCTCCTAAAAATGGCCTATTCTCTCTCCTGTTTTACAGTTTCCAATTTTGAACAACAGGGTTGTGTTGAGGGGACATGGGAGGCCACCAATATGTGGTGGCCGGCCAGAAAATCAACTTGGCCCTTTTGACCCTTGGCCGGCCGGCCATGGGGGGTGGCCGGCCGGCCACCTGCAACTGGGATAGTTGGCCGGCCAGCTTCCTTACACCTGCTGTACCTCAGATATGACCTTTATTCCCCCCCAGATTCTGTATCCGGGGGGGTAACTTTTGGAGGGAAATGCTAGGGTGTTTCCCTCCCCTTTGTCCCCTTCTTGCTCCCCCTCTTTGGTCCATATAACCAGCTGCCCAAGTCATGTTTTGGGTTTGGAAAAACCCTCTTTGAGCTCTTGCATCATATCTCCCTCCTTCTCTCTCATTTTCTTCAAAAATTCCTAAGTTCCAACCTCATTTCTTCATCACCACCAAGCACCACCACCACCACTCCATTTCCAGCAACTTGGAAGCTTTCCAGCAGCTAGGAGGTATCATTTCTCAAGCCAAAAGGAAGCAAAAGTTTGGACTTCAAGGGTGAGTTCATTTTCCCCCTTTTCTAGCTCTATTTTGCAACAATTTCTTAGCCTATTTCTTGCTGTTTTGGGCTCTGACCTTAACTGAAAGAAGAATTTTTTTGAGCTATTCTTCATGTTTGTTTAAGGGCTCAACCATGTTTGAGACCCCCATTTGGTACTTGCTTCAATGCCCTCTTGTATGCCATTATTTTGCATGGTATTTCTAGCCTATGTATAGTCTGTTTTGAGGCATGATATAAATTTTAATTTGGCTTATTTTAAGCCCCTCTACAACATTGTAGAAGGGCTTGACCTTGTTTGGGACCTCCATGTATCACTTGCTTCATCACCTCTCTTTGGTCCCCATTTTTGCATGCTTTGTTAGCCTACCTGGCTTCTGTTTTTAAGCCATGATCAGAACTGAAAATGGCCATATTTTGACCCCCTGGACATATCTCATTAAGGGTCTTTGGCTGTTTGGTGAATTCTTTGTATACCTTATGTTATAGCCTCTTGTTGGCCTACTTCTTGCATGGCATTTTTAGCATGTTTGTACATCGTTTTGGGAGTTGTCATCTACAGAAAAACAGCATTTTTTTAGGCCCTATTCAGTGTTGTAGAAGGGTCTTTTTCCATTTGGGCTTTGCATCTACCACTTGCTTCATTGCCTCCCTTGCGGAGCCATTTTTGTATGCCATTTTAGCCCTACTTGTGCTTGCTGTTTGGCCATGTTTTGAACTGTAGAAATGATATTTTTGGGGCTGCCTTGCTTCTTCTTTTTCATGTCATGTACCAATTATGCATGTATTGTATAGCTGTAGGCCATTTCATGCACCAAAATCCATGTTTCGGGGTCATTCCTTGCATCGGGTATCATTTTACCGGGTTTCGGGGCTATTTTCCCCCTCATTTTGCCACTGATTTTTGCATGTTAGTATACCATATCCCATGTCTTTGCCATGTCTCATTAGAGTGGCATTTCGGTGCCTGAGAGCCCATTCTCGGTTTGCGTGCACACATGCACGCATTTCGAGGTGTCTTGTTTTCATCTGATGGCCTCCTATGTGAGTGTGACTGAGGTCCACTTGTGTTGGTGTAAGTCCATATTGCATTGTGTATGCCATTTCATTTCATAGCATTGTGTATGCTAGGATGTATGTTAGCACATTGTGTATGCCATGTTACCTTGTGCATCGTGTATGCCATTCCATAACATTTTGAATGTTAGGTTGTATCTTAGTTGCATTTCATGCATATCATGCATATTGCATCGTGTTTGGGATAGGAGTTAGCCCGGGCACGGGAAACGAGGTACGTTTCGTACTCCGAGTAACGGAACGTGTCTCAATTCCCCAGTCACCGACACTCCGGATCATCCATGATGGAGTTAGGTCTTGTTGTGTTTTCATGTGCATTCAACTCATATTGAGTTGTGCAATTCGGCTCCTCGGCCATCATGCATCGATATGCGTGATTGGTGGCACGACGATCGAGGCATGCATACATTTGTGAAAATACATTGCTATGCCCTTTCCTGCTCTCTGTTGCAGCAAAATGAAGAATTAGCAACTTTTCGAAGTTTGGCACGCATTTCAAGAACAGGTGCAAACAGAGGCTAATTGGGGCATCGTCATGGATTTCCGCGCAAAGGCAACCCGGGCATGCATCATTCATCATCCGGAATGGAATCAAGGCAGTCCCTGGCTTGCATGCCAGTTTATTTATTTTCTTAGTTAATTTGTTAATTAATTAGGAATTTGTACATATTTGGACTGTAATATTTATTTGGACTGTACTATTCTTTTATTCGGGACTGTATATTTATTTGGACCCTCTGCGCGAGGGCATAATTGTAATAAGTGTGCGTGAGTGTGATGTATGTCTTCCAACCCACGTCTTTCTTCCCTTTTATTTACCTACTTATGATGGTTAGATTAGGGCATATTTCAATTAGCATACAGTATGACAGCATGTTTGCATCATTCATCTGTTTTGCACGCACCGGGCTCGGCGAATCATACAAACTGCATTTGTATTTCAATTCCGAATTGAATACGTGTTAGTTGTAGCATTTCATATGCCATGTGTAGAAAAGCCGAGCCTACTGTAGTTGCATTCTGCATGTGTTGCATTAGGCATTTCTGTATAATTAGGATCATGCATGATTTCTAATGAGCTTTTGTTTTGGCTTGGAGTACTCGGTAAGTTTTATGCTTTAGCATTCTCGCATGCGTGTGAGTGACTGCCATGAATAACATGCTTACCATGCGGCTAACTGCTTATGTGATATAACTGCCTTGAATGCCTGTGGGTGGAGGTTAGGTTAGTTGGATTGGAACAAATCATTGACTGTGTGTTTTAAGCCCACTAGATAGTGGCAAAATCATGTTTTCTAAGCCCACCTGAGGGTGGCAAATCCACGTCTTAGCCTACCTGCGGGTAGCACCATCAAACCATTTTCAAACAAACAAACATGAAATGTTTTGTTCCAATTCAGGCGACTCAGTCTATACTTGTATGCTGTGCGCATCACATAGTAAATCTAGGCTAATAACCGGAATAAGAACGCACAATGTTTTCAAAATAAGATATCATGGTTAGTAGAGGCCGGTCTTTGACCAGGCGAGCGAGGGTGCTCACGAAGTGACCTTTCCCAATCGTACCCAAGTTCCCGAGCCGAGGCAACTTTGGTGATGACAGACACGTGGCCTTTGGCACCGAGTCAGGGTTTCCTAAATTTCCCATTAATAAAATATTTAGGTGGCGACTCTGTATCTGGCAAAGCAGTCCATGTTTGGCACTTCTTTCAAAAATCTGTTTTCAAAATCGATTTGCCAGATTTGGACTCTTTTGTTCAAGATTAAGAACCGTGACATTTGAGTCCTTGAACTGTAGTGACCCCAATATGAACGGAACGGGACTTAACCCTCCCGGGGCGTTCGGGGACGTCTACAGTTTCTGGCGACTCCGCTGGGGATTTAGAGAACTTGACTCAAACTCATGATATCTGGTTTTGATTACACTTGTATGTTTCTTTGCATTGCATTTGCATTGGTGCGCCTAGGACACCGTGTTTGCCATATGCCATTCCCGAACGATTTGCCGGAGGCTTGTCTTGTTAAGGCATGACCATAAGGCTGATCGGCTGTGGGCTCTGACAGCATGGGAACACAAACCCCGGTTTTATCGGGGCACCCTTTTTGACCATTCGACCTAGTGCATATTCGGATCCGTAGTGACCATTCCAAACTAGGACAGGTTGCTTACCCGATATAGGTTGTTTGAAACCGCTGCGTGCGTAGTGAAACCCTAGCTCCTGACAAAATAGGACAGGGAAACCCTACCCCAACATAGGGGTGTTTTGGCTCTCACTTATCTGTTATGTGCTTTTAGAGTGCGTCTCTACAGGAATGCATGTATCAGTTTACAAGTTTGGGCATCAGGCCTGCGGGCACCAGCATCAGTATTTTGGGGAATCAGTTTACCTGAGGGTATCAGTTTACAGGCGAAACTTTGGGGCAGAATTCAGTAAAGAGTCAAATTTGTTTTGGTGAAATCAGGCTGAGATGCTGCATGTTTTCTCTTTTGCTAGGGTAGTCCTGGAACTATAGCTTCAGAAGGCTTCGATATCCCCCGGGTACATTGGACTAGTGCTGATAGACTTTGTTAGGTCAGAAATTCGATTCAAGGGAAACCAGTGTTCTTTCGCTGAGGCAAGGCAAAAAAACAAAAGGCCAGTCAGGGCTCACCGGTTCATCTGATCCGTCAGTCGCCAGTCACATCACCTTTGTTCGGACTCAGCAGACCGTGATGGCACAGGGTTCGGAAGAATTTGTGGCCGTGAACGCAGCGCTAAATCAGGGAACTGCCATGCAGGCTGAGACCAGTATTGAAACGCAGTGTCCATCTGGGGCGTCTGCCTCACATCCAGCTTTGGGGCCCCAGCCGAACTTTGACCCACTTCCGCCAGCTGAAAATTTGCAGGGTCCAGATCCCCAAGAAGGGTTGGCTCAAGCCCGAGTTGTCAGACCCCTGGTGCAGCCTAATGAGAGACTTTATCCCCTTGATGGTAATGACCTCAATCCGACCGCGGTGAAAATTGCGAACCTTGAGAAGCAATTCAAGAAGGCACAGGGCCTTAACTCCATTCCCGACATTGAGGATGGGCACACCGAGTCTGCCGTACGGCTCCCAGACAGATTCAAAATGCCATATATTGACCGTTTCGACGGGTCTGGGGATCCAATGGTACATATCCGACTTTTCTTGGATGTCCTGAAGCCGATGGGTCTGACTAAGCCACAGAAACTCTCTCTGTATGGAAGAACCCTGTCGGGTGTAGCAGCCACTTGGTACGCTAAGTTGGAGGACAAAGTGAAGCAAGACTGGGAAGAATTGGCTGAGGCCTTTGTCGATCAGTATTCCTACAATACCCAAGTTGAAATGACCATGCAAGAGCTTGAAATGACCATGCAAGAGCTTGAAACAACCCGCCAAAACCCAATAGAGCCTTTTGTGGAATTTGTTGCAAGGTGGAGAGCAAAGGCAGCACAGATGACAGATCGCCGCCCTTCTGAGAGGGATCAAGTGCAGATGATGGTGCGAAACCTCGAGCATGATATGTTGCAAAAGTTGATAGTCGCTCCGCTATTCACTTTCAAAAGTTTGCATGAACTGGGGGTTCAGATCGAGAATGCGTTCAACAGTGGGATCATTCCCAGAACAAGTGAATCGACAAGGAGGGTGATTTCAAGGAGTACCAATGCTGGTAGTAGCACTATTCCCAAACCCACCGAAATCAATACAGTCACCACAGCCGACCCTTTCGCCAATCCAAGCCTACAAACCGCCAGCCCAGCCCGAGCTCAAGGCAGAACTTTCACCCCCCTCTATATGAGCCTGACTAGCGCACTAAAAGTCTTGATGGAAAGAGGGCATCTCAAACCCCTCGATCCTCAACCTCTGCCTGACCCACTCCCAGCTAGACATAACCCCTCCAAGTAGTATATGTACCATCAGCAGCACGGTCATGGCACCGACCGTTGCTACCGCCTTCGTCATGAGGTCCAAAATCTCATCGACAATCGGATGATAACTCCACCTTCAGACCCCAATGACCAAACATCTCCTGCCTACCTCAATCTTATCCATATACTGCCATCCACCTATGACCCCAGCATATACATCACCCCAACCCATCTACCCAAGCCTGAGGTGTTTATCCCAGAAAGCATGGACTTATGCATGATGGGTGCACCTGAACCTCAATCATCTCAAACCCGTGAACCCACTACTTCTGAGCTGAAGAGAATGATCGAAGATCTTCAGAGAACTGTGACAGATTTGGCCTCCGGGACATTGGCTCCGTCATCAACCACATCACATACCAGGGAGTTCATGTCAAAAGGCTCCCCAGTCTTGGAACGGGCTGCATTTGAGGAATGCCAATCCCTTGGCAAAGTGGAGGCGAGTGGAAAGAACAAGATAGGGGCGGACATGGATCCCCATGAACATCTTTTGTTCACTGTTGAGGCTTTGAAAGCCGAGGGACTGAGCAAAGAGCAAGTCCTCGCAGTTGTTGCAAAAGCTGTGGATGACACTTTCGCTACTCAAGTTGGGGGCAGTCTGAATCAAAGGGAAAACCGGGAGAAGGGCCGTCATACTAGAGGCAATCCTTTCAGCTATAATCTTGCACTCAGAAGAGATCAGCAAACCAGGCCAGCACCTGCCAATCCCTTTACTGGTGCGTCCAGCAAAAATCCACAAACCTTGAAGTACCAACCCCGAGGTCAGAGGATCTTCCATGCCCTCCACATGCCTTTGTCCAAAGCTTTCCAAATCCTTGCTGGACAAGGCAATCTCAAACCCCTTGAGCCTCGGCCTCTCCCAAATCCTCTTCCGGCTACGCATGATGCCGCCCAGTACTGTGCCTTCCATCAGCAAACTGGCCATACTACCGACAACTGCTTCCGTCTTCGCCATGAAGTACAGGATCTATTTGACAACGGGGTCATTGCCACGCCAAGCTCCGCAAAGTCTATCGGCACTGGATCGGTGAACTTGGGGGATAATGTGACCATGTGATCGGGGGATGAACCACCTGCGGGCAGTGCCCGATTAACTCCAGACGCAGGAATGGCATGCACTGTTTTGAGCAATATGCAAATACCAGTTTTTGTGCTTTCTGACTTGGGTATTGAGTCAGTCTTGTTGTTTTGTACAAAGTTAGTCTTTTCTTACTGAGTCAGTAGGGTCTGTCTTGGTGTATCGAGTCAGTTCTGTTGTAGGCGTCACCATTTTGTTTCGCGTTTGTCTTTTCATTTTGTTTTGAGTCTATTCCTGCCAGGGAGCCAGTTGTGCCAACAGATTTTGAATGAAACAGCAGTGATTTTCACGCTCTCGCGTTTGCTTCTGCCTTGTGCCAGTTATGCCGGAAGTTCTGAATGAGATGGCAGTATTTAACTAAGAAGTCTATCTTTTATGTGCCTTGAAGTCATTGTAATGACCTGAGTTTTTCAAAAAAAAAAATTTTGAACACTGCGGTGAAAACAAAGAGGAAGGAATTCCTCGGGATTTGCAAAAATTTGGTCAACTGAGAGAAAGAGAGGCATGCTAAGCCCTTAATGAATGAAATCATGCTTGTTAGTGTGAGTACTGAGAAGGATCCTGGCTTGATCCAGATTGGTTCTACACTGTCTTCAGCGCGAGCGACTGGTCGCTTTCTTAAAAGATTTCAAAAAATGTTTTGCGCGGTCCTGCGAAGACCTGTGTAGAATCGCTCTTGAGATTGTGCAGCTTAGGATCGCTCTCAGCCTCAAGACTCGACCCCTCATTGTCAAACCTTGAACTTGGATTCAGAGTGTTCAACGGTCAACTATAATGTGAGGCCTGTGTGGCCAGATTCAAAGCAGCCCTCGAACAAGAGGCAAGAAAGTCAAATCAACAAGACCAGATGTCATCAAAAGAAGCTTACAAAGCTAGATCAGAAGCACCCCTGGAACTAGGGGCAAAGAATTTCAAATGTGCTCGAAGAGCCGAAGATGGATCATTCCACAAATCGAAGAAGGTCGGCAAGAATGCCAAATCCCAGAGGGAGGAAGAAGAAAGTATTGCTGAAGAAAAACTGAGTTCCGATCCACAACACCAGGGGCAAATCCAGCCCCCCATTGGATGGACTCCTGCATCATCAGCGAACAGCAGCCATTCTCTTGGATTCAGATGACTTCAGGATCTCAAAACCATTTGACATGGACAAAGCTACACTTTTACCCTTGAGAGGCTCGCTGGGCCGAAAACCCGGAAGGGCGACCCAGGCAAAAGTTAGAGCAAGAAAAAAAAAATGCAAAGAAAAGATGAAAAAAGAAATGAAAAGAATTGAAAAGAAGAAAAACAAAGCTCGCAAGGTTGAAAACCCGCAACAGGCGCCTTGGCAAAAGTTAGGGCATAAAAAGGAGAGGTTAAATACCCGAGTGTACCTTAACCCCGAACTACGTAAGGCTTGATTCCCATCTTTGGGATACGTAGGCAACTTCATTCTGAAGTCCAGCCGTAAAACAATTCAAATTCGATTGTGTCCATGTAATGGTTTTGATCATCTTTGCCTTCTCTGTATCCGAGAGTCCGGTTGTGTTCGTCGCTCCGAGGACTGATTACAATGCGCTGCGGTGCCATTCAAACAAGGGGCAACTTTCCGTTGCCATTCAATGCGCCGCGGTGCCATTCAAACAAGGGGTAGCTTTCCGTTGCCATTCAATGCGCCGCGGTGTCGTTCAAACAAGGGGCAACTTTCCGTTGCCATGCAGCTCTCTTCAAGCACGGGGCAGTTTTCCTTTGGATCCGAGGTTGCGCATCTCAGGAGTAGGTTTCATACTCGTTGAGCAATGGCCGTTTGCAAAATAGTCTTTGAGAATTTTTACTGAGGTTGACTATTTTCTCGAAAATCATTCTATCTTTTCCAAAACTGGACCCTTTTCATGGACCCAACAAAAAAAAAGGGAAAATTTTCAGTGCTCATAGCCTAACTTGCATGATTTTAAATCAAAAATCGAACAAGCATGTTAATCTAACTCTCATTTTGGTCAAAACTGTTTTAGTAGAAAACAAAGACAAAAATGGTCAAAATGATGAACTAAGGGCACAGCTGAGTCAGGTGTTCTGTCTTTTCCCCTTTGACAAAATACTCGCCAAGAAGGGCGTCATACCTGCCAGAAAGGGCATAGCTGAAGCTGTCAGTAAAGGGCTGAAAACTCTCTCACCCTCCAAGCAACGAGGTATCAAGCCAAATGCGAAGCACGATCTGGAATGGGGCAAGATATTCCACTCCATCACCTGGACAGATCTTATCACGTCCAAACTCCCCAGCAAAGCATCATCAACTGTTGTTAGCTGCAGTTTTGCTACACACCCAGTAGTAGCGCAACCCTTCTATGGGAGGAATTCACTAGCTGTGAACGGAAGAAAGAGAATCTAGCAGCATGCTATGGGCAAGAGCCCGCAACTTCCTGTTTATCCATCAACCACCCAGGGGAGGGATTGAAAAATGAGAGATTGAAGAATAGAGAGATGTGCGATGAGAGAAAAAGTGAGAAAAGGGCTTTTTTTTTTTCTTTTTCAGAAAACAAGAGATTGAGTGCCGAGCGATGTGAGAGACACAAATAAGAAAGGGTGGGAAACAATACCCGGTGAAACAGGCTCCCTGTATACGTCTGTGTGTCGTGTCTTTTGTTTTGTTTGTCTCGATTCCTGCTTTGAGTCATCCCGAGTGTGTCTCGTTGTGTTTAGGTCGTTTACCTTTTGTTTTTCTGTGTTGAGACGTTTTGGCTGTGGTCAGTTGTAGGCTCAATACCCGGTTGAGAATCCTTTTCTCATTTTCAAAAGAAAAATCATCCTATGCTCAGAGTGCTGTGCCATTCTCCACATTTGTGCAAAACAGAATTGGTTCTTTCATAAAGCCGCAGGGTTCAACCCAGGTCATGTCAGAATAGTAAAGCAAGGACCTATCTGAAGCTATTTAGGTTCCGGACTGCAAAGCAAAAGAAAAGAGGGAAAATTTGGAGCATCTTAGCATGTCTCAACTTTAGCAAAATCCGAGACTGCATTCTAGGCGCACCTTCTCAGGCCTCGCCATTTCTCTGGAGTATGAGTGTGTCTCGACCCCAAGTGTAAGCCTGCTTCAAGTCTGAATGGCAGTCTAAGCAGCACCAGAGGGTTTCACGTGCAGATATTATCTCTCGCCAATTTGAATAGGGTGTGCCCTTTTGAGCTGAGTATGTTGTGAAGTCCTCTAAGAAGCAAATCAGAGGCACCAGAGTACATATTTGATGCTTCTCTATTGCAAAGAATGTGAGCTCTCATACACACTGTTGTTGCATGCGTGCCGCGCATCGTTATGATTCATGCATAGAATATGCTTGCTTTCAATATTGCATAAAATGTGCTTCCATACTTGCATAGAAAATGCCCGTATCTTTTGCATAGAAAATGCCCCCATACTTGCATAGAAGATGCATTTTATCGCACTTTCTTGTGCATTTTATCTCGCTCGCACTGTCTTGTGCACTTACACTTTGTATCTCGCTTGCACTGTCTTGTGCATCTTGTGGTTGTATCTCACTCGCACTATCTTGTGCATTTCAAATCACTCGCGCTATTTAGCGTATCGCGCTGTTTAGCGTATCGCACTGTTTCGTGCATTTCAAATCAATCGCGCTGTTTAGCGTATCGCACTGTTTCGTGCATTTCAAATCAATCGCACGGTTTTGTGCAGTTTACATTCGCGCTATTTTGCGCGTCGCACTGTTTTGTGCGGTTTACATTCGCACTATTTTGCGCACCTCAATCGCACTGTTTTGTGCAGTTTACATTCGCGCTATTTTGCGCATCGCACTGTTTTGTGCAGTTTACATTCGCGCTATTTTGCGCACCTCATTCGCACTGTTTTGTGCAGTTTACATTCGCGCTATTTTGCGCATCGCACTGTTCTGTGCAGTTTACATTCGCGCTATTTTGCGCACCTCATTCGCACTGTTTTGTGCAGTTTACATTCGCGCTATTTTGTGCATCGCACTGTTTTGTGCAGTTTATCATTCGCGCTATCTTGCGCACCTCAGTCGCACTGTTTTGTGCGGTTTACATTCGCGCTATTTTGCGCACCTCAATCGCACTGTTTTGTGCAGTTTACATTCGCTCTATATTGCGCACCTCAATCGCACTGTCCTGTGCTTTGCATATCACATCGCACTATCTTGTGCATTTCAAATCAATCGCGCTGTTTAGCGTATCGCACTATTTTATGCATTGTATCATTCGTGCTATCTTGCGCGTCTCACTTGTACTTGTTAGTGCATTACATTTCACTCGCGCTATTTTGCGCATCGCACTATTTTGTGCACATTATTTGCATTGTGCATGCATTTTATCACGCTATCTTGCACGTCCCACCCGCACTTGTTAGTGCATTACATTTCACTCGCGCTATTTTGCGCATCGCACTATTTTGTGCACATTACTTGCATTGTGCATGCATTTTATCGTGCTATCTTGCGCATCTCACCTGCACTTGTTAGTGCGTTGCATCGCGCTATCTTGCGCACTTTACCTGTATCACACTGCTTTATGCATTCACCCTACTCACACTATCTTGTGCACTCTCCGGTCTAGGAGACCTTAAATCCTCTAAAGGTGTAATTCCTTTGGTGTTTGTCGTGCCCGAACGACTTCCGGTGGTCTGGTATAGCCACCTGCCTGTGTTTGCGGTGAGTTCCTAGGAGACCAACTGAGACGGTGGAAACTAGAGTTCGAATGGCTCATGCCTAGAACGCAAATGTTCGGGATTTCTGAGACTAAAGTCCGGTTTAAATACCCAGGGGTATATCCTCGGCTTGAAATCTGTATGGCAGCCCCATAGATTGAGATAGCATCTGTATGCACCTCAATTCTGGATACTGATCCAACCTAGTCTGTCACCCTATTGGAGAATAGGGAAAGCTGCGACCATAGTCAGGGAGAAAAGTAGTACCTGCAGTTCAACCAAGAAGAAGTGAAAGATCCCCAATAGCATGAGGTAAGTCATTGCCAATTGCTCCTGTAAGGTACCTTTACCTCTCAGCTATTACATTGCATTTTAGCCACTACATTACAATGTATTGCATGAATCCTCAATTTTCAAACCGGCTTCGCGTAGCGTGTAAGTCCAATTTTCAAACCGGCTTCGCGTAGCGTATAAGTCCAATTTTCAAACCGGCTTCGCGTAGCGTATAAGTCCAATTTTCAAAACCGGCTTCGCGTAGCGTGTAAGTCCAATTATCAAAATCTTTCTGCATATCATTTTGTATCCTGCCCCTGAACTACGCTGGTTTGATTCCTGGCAAAGGGATACGTAGGTAGCCTGCGGGCACAACCATTTATTTATCTATATTTTGTTTGTTTGTCCAAGTCTTCGGCCTTGTCAAAAATGGGTCGTCTCTGGGCTTTGACATTCACTCCCGTCACTTCTTGACTTCTGAGTTCTGTCAAAGAGGGGCAACTGTAAACACCCCATTTTTGAGACCTTAAGACTCAGACGTCACCGATTGAGCGCTCGGTGATGTTGCATTTTGTGCTCGTTCAGAAGTCTCAGAGTCGCGGCCGTGAGCCCTGCTTCCGGACTTCCGAACCCTCTTCTGTACCTTGCCTCGGTTTGCGAACCAGACTCGGTTTTCACTGTTTCTTTTCCTGAGGGGAGGGAGAGGTCCCGTAGACCATCTCTCAGTGGCCGTGGGCTACATTTCGTGGCTGTTGGCCATTTTGCCCATTTCGGAGCCCGGTTCCCGGTTTTCGGACCCGTCAGGCCGTGTGCCTCGGTTCGGGACCGCCTAACTATCTCCGATTGCTCTGATTTTTGGCATGCATCTTATTTACTCCCTTTTGAGGGACACTGAGGTTTGAGAGACCCACTTCGTGGTCGAATGCCACTTTCGGTGCTTAACAGTCAGTTTTTGGGGCCCCGAACTATGCGTTTTGGCCCCCGAGCATTCGTTTGCATCGGTTTTCGTTCAATTTTGGCAGGTACCTCTGTTTTATCACCAGGAAGGTCACTGAAGAGTGGGAGGCCAGCAATTGTCTCAGCAACCAGTTATATTCCTCCGGCGCCCTCCGACGCCCGTTTTTCTCACTTCCGAGCCAATGTTGACCACCCTAGGGCCATTTTCCTCAACCCCAAACCACATATTTGTGTTGTACACACATGGGAGGACCCTAAAAGTCTATGGCCGGCTAGTAATTCCACCTGACCTTTTTGAACCCCTCCTAAAAATGGCCCATTCTCTCTCCTGTTTTACAGTTTCCAATTTTGAACAACAGGGTTGTGTTGAGGGGACATGGGAGGCCACCAATATGTGGTGGCCGGCCAGAAAATCAACTTGGCCCTTTTGACCCTTGCCCGGCCGGCCATGGGGGGTGGCCAGCCGGCCACCTGCAACTGGGATAGTTGGCCGGCCAGCTTCCTTACACCTGTTGTACCTCAAATGTGACCTTTATTCCCCCCCAGATTCTGTATCCGGGGGGGTAACTTTTGGAGGGAAATGCTAGGGTGTTTCCCTCCCCTTTGTCCCCTTCTTGCTCCCCCTCTTTGGTCTATATAACCAGCTACCCAAGTCATGTTTTGGGTTTGGAAAAACCCTCTTTGAGCTCTTGCATCATATCTCCCTCCATCTCTCTCATTTTCTTCAAAAATTCCTAAGTTCCAACCTCATTTCTTCATCACCACCAAGCACCACCACCACCACTCCATTTCCAGCAACTTGGGAAGCTTTCCAGCAGCTAGGAGGTATCATTTCTCAAGCCAAAAGGAAGCAAAAGTTTGGACTTCAAGGGTGAGTTCATTTTCCCCCTTTTCTAGCTCTATTTTGCAACAATTTCTTAGCCTATTTTCTTGCTGTTTTGGGCTCCGACCTTAACTGAAAGAAGCATTTTTTTGAGCTATTCTTCATGTTTGTTTAAGGGCTCAACCCTGTTTGAGACCCCCATTTGGTACTTGCTTCAATGCTCTCTTGTATGCCATTATTTTGCATGGTATTTCTAGCCTATGTGTAGTCTGTTTTGAGGCATGATATAAACTTTAATTTGGATTATTTTGAGCCCCTCTACAACATTGTAGAAGGGCTCAACCTTGTTTGGGACCTCCATGTATCACTTGCTTCATCACCCATCTTTGGTCCCCATTTTTGCATGCTTTGTTAGCCTACCTTGCTTCTGTTTTTAAGCCATGATCAGAACTGAAAATGGCCATATTTTGACCTCCTGGACATATCTCATTAAGGGTCTTTGGCTGTTTGGTGAATTCTTTGTATACCTTATGTTATAGCCTCTTGTTGGCCTACATCTTGCATGGCATTTTTAGCATGTTTGTACATCGTTTTGGGAGTTGTCATCTACTTAAAAACAGAATTTTTTTACGCCCTCTTCAGTGTTGTAGAAGGGTCTTTTGCCATTTGGGCTTTTCATCTACCACTTGCTTCATTGCCTCCCTTGCGGAGCCATTTTTGTATGCCATTTTAGCCCTACTTGTGCTTGCTTTTTGGCCATGTTTTGAACTGTAGAAATGCTATTTTTGGGGCTGTCTTGCTTCTTCTTTTTCATGTCATGTACCAATTATGCATGTATTGTATAGCTGTAGGCCATTTCATGCACCAAAATCCATGTTTCGGGGTCATTCCTTGCATCGGGTATCATTTTACCGGGTTTCGGGGCTTTTTTCCCCCTCATTTTGCCACTGATTTTTGCATGTTAGCATACCATATCCCATGTCTTTGCCATGTCTCATTAGAGTGGCATTTCGGTGCCTGAGGGCCCATCCTCGGTTTGCGTGCACGCATGCACGCATTTCGAGGTGTCTTGTTTTCATCTGATGGCCTCCTATGTGAGTGTGACTGAGGTCCACTTGTGTTGGTGTAAGTCTATATTGCATTGTGTATGCCATTTCATTTCATAGCATTGTGTATGCCATTTCATTTCATAGCATTGTGTATGCTAGGATGTATGTTAGCACATTGTGTATGCCATGTTACCTTGTGCATCGTGTATGCCATTCCATAACATTTTGCATGTTAGGTTGTATCTTAGTTGCATTTCATGCATATCATGCATATTGCATCGTGTTCGGGATAGGAGTTAGCCCGGGCACGGGAAACGAGGTACGTTTCGTACTCCGAGTAACGGAACGTGTCTCAATTCCCCAGTCACCGACACTCCGGATCATCCATGATGGAGTTAGGTCTTGTTGTGTTTTCATGTGCATTCATCTCATATTGAGTTGTGCAATTCGGCTCCTCGGCCATCATGCATCGATATGCGTGATTGGTGGCACGAGGATCGAGGCATGCATACATTTGTGAAAATACATTGCTATGCCCCTTTCCTGCTCTCTGTTGCAGCAAAATGAAGAATTAGCAACTTTTTGAAGTTTGGCACGCATTTCAAGAACAGGTGCAAACAGAGGCTAATTGGGGCATCGTCATGGATTTCCGCGCAAAGGCAACCCGGGCATGCATCATTCATCATCCGGAATGGAATCAAGGCAGTCCCTGGCTTGCATGCCAGTTTATTTATTTTCTTAGTTAATTTGTTAATTAATTAGGAATTTGTACATATTTGGACTGTAATATTTATTTGGACTGTACTATTCTTTTATTCGGGACTGTATATTTATTTGGACCCTCTGCGCGAGGGCATAATTGTAATAAGTGTGCGTGAGTGTGATGTATGTCTTCCAACCCCACATCTTTCTTCCCTTTTATTTACCTGCTTATGATGGTTAGATTAGGGCATATTTCAATTAGCATACAGTATGACAACATGTTTGCATCATTCATCTGTTTTGCACGCACTGGGCTCGGCGCATCATACAAACTGCATTTGTATTTCAATTCCGAATTGAATACGTGTTAGTTGTAGCATTTCATATGCCATGTGTAGAAAAGCCGATCCTGCTGTAGTTGCATTCTGCATGTGTTGCATTAGGCATTTCTGTATAATTAGGATCATGCATGATTTCTAATGAGCTTTTGTTTTGGCTTGGAGTACTCGGTAAGTTTTATGCTTTAGCATCCTCGCATGCGTGTGAGTGACTGCCATGAATAGCATGCTTACCATGCGGCTAACTGCTTATGTGATATAACTGCCTTGAATGCCTGTGGGTGGAGGTTGGGTTAGTTGGATTGGAACAAATCATTGACTGTGTGTTTTAAGCCCACTAGATAGTGGCAAAATCATGTTTTCTAAGCCCACCTGAGGGTGGCAAATCCACGTCTTAGCCTACCTGTGGGTAGCACCATCAAACCATTTTCAAACAAACAAACATGAAATGTTTTGTTCCAATTCAGGCGACTCAGTCTATACTTGTATGCTGTGCGCATCACATAGTAAATCTAGGCTAATAACCGGAATAAGAACGCACAATGTTTTCAAAATAAGATATCATGGTTAGTAGAGGCCGGTCTTTGACCGGGCGAGCGGGGGTGCTCACGAAGTGACCTTTCCCAATCGTACCCAAGTTCCCGAGCCGAGGCAACTTTGGTGATGACGGACACGTGGCCTTTGGCACCGAGTCAGGGTTTCCTAAATTTCCCATTAATAAAATATTTAGGTGGCGACTCTGTATCTGGAAAAGCAGTCCATGTTTGGCACTTCTTTCAAAAATCTGTTTTCAAAATCGATTTGCCAGAATTGGACTCTTTGGTTCAAGATTAAGAACCGTGACATTTGAGTCCTTGAACTGTAGTGACCCCAATACGAACGGAACGGGACTTAACCCTCCCGGGGCGTTCGGGGACATCTACACCCCAGCCAATCCATAAATTGCCGATTATCGTTGGCCACATTCACTGATCCGCTGGGGCAAGGGCAGATTAGCTAATCTATTCAGCCTAACATTAATCCTTTCTACCAAAAGGATAGACTAGAAGCTAAGCAATTAATTTAGCGCCGAATTAATTTAATAGTTACGTTGAAACTTATTGCGTAAATTTACACTTTACTTGGCTATTAACACGCACATTCAATAAACTGAAAAGCAAAGGCAATTTTCATTCATAAATTGAGTACAAACAGAAGTCATTTTACAAATGAAAACTACCCTATGTTAGCTTCTGACAAAACTCTAACAAAACCTAACAAAATCTACCAAAACAAAACGAAAAATAGTTTTGACCCTGGATCAGTTTTCAAGGTCAGACTCCAATAGCTCAACGTCTACCTGCTCGTACGAAATCGGCTGCTCCGATACCATGTTAGCGGCAGCTAAGGCTTTGAGCCAGCTATGTTTGAACCCCCTATTTTTGAACTTCGGCACCTCTTCTACATAATTCTCCAAGGCCTCATCCTTGCCAGCTTGGAATGACTTGGAGATCTCATATTCGACGTTTGCTATCGCCCTCTTCGACTCCTCCAAATCGGCCTCCAGCTTGGCAATGGTCTCGTTGGCCAATTTGAGCTCTTCTTCGCTGGCATTCGCCCTCTCCTCGGCGGCCAATCTCAGTCGGTCAGCAGCCTCGGCCTTATCTGTTTCGGCATTGGCACTTGCTCTTTCTGCCACCGTTTTCATGGCCTCAGATTCGGCTCTGAGAGAGGCCTCTGGTGCCTTCCCCTTCTCGTTTTGCACCTCGGCCATGAGAAAGCCGATCTGTTCAATAGTGTCGTGTTAGCGACAGCTAATCTCAGCTATCCTACCTGCCGCCTACAAAACAAGAAATCGGTAAGCCAATATAAAATTTTCTTTTTGGTTATCCCTGCAACATTACAATTAAGAATCACGTACCAATATCGCCGATTGAGCGGCTAATGCGATGGATAGCATATCGTGCTCTGCCGTAAAGGTTGCTCTATCAACTGGCAGAGAAATGGAGGAGGCCAAGCTCAAGGCCACAGCTGGGTCTTTTGCAGTCAACGCATCAGAGGCAACCGGCGTGTTCCTTATCCTTGGTTGTATTACGACCAGCACGACCAGGTCTGACTCCTCCAATAGTGGCCGTTTATCCACTAGGTTTTCCAAATAGCCAGCTTCCTCTTCGCCCGGACGTTTTTCCCCCATTTGCTCCGTCAGGTCTTGTTGATCAACAAGAAGCTCCGTCTCGGCCACATCAGTTTGAATCACCTCCTCAACGGGGGCAGGTGGAGTTTCTGCCCTAGCGTCGGATGGAGGGGGCGGAGGTTCACTTCTCTCGGCCTCGGCTCTCCTACGGGCGGCCATCCTCTCGGCATTTTTCCGCCTGGCCATCTGAGTGAGCGACTCACTAGCCATGCTGTCAGTATATGAGCCGGGTAGGTCCCCCAAGTCGGTGAAAATGTCTTTGGAGGACACGTCTGCTCGGCCAGAAGTGGATGGAGGATTAAGGCCGGCTTCCTCGAAAGCCAAATTTAGTGCCGCGTTAACCTTTTCCTCTGATCCATCAGATCTATCCTGGGGTGGTTGGTTCGGCTACTCAGCGACCCCTTCGGCTGCTTGTTCGTCCGTCGGCTCTGAGTCTGATGCCTCAAAACCAACCTTCCTAAGGTTCTTGAAGCTGGGAAAAACAAGCGCCGTAAGGTGCTGTTCACCTCTCGGAATCAGAATATTATCTGTGGCCGAGAAGGTACTGTTGGTCAGCTCGTATCTCAAAAGAATGTGGGCCGCCCTCCCCTACTTTTAAAGATTCGGACGACCGAAGAATTGGAGTGCGGCTTTGATCTGCGTGAGTACAGCTTCGTCGGCCGAAGTGAGAACTTTTTTCAAGTCGTTTCGTACACAAATAAAACAGTAAATACATAGAAGTTGAACCAAGTAAAGATTTAATAAAAACGCCTGGGGGATTAAACGGCAACCTAGTTCGCCTCTTCGCCTAGGCATTGGATCTTAACGATCTTCGCCCTCGCCGAATTCCCAGTTGCCATGAACAACGACCATGACATCATCAACATGCTTACCAGAGCTGGCAAGCATTGTCACCAGATGATGGTCGGTGTCCTTGGCCATGAGGAAATAGCGCCCCTGCCGACCAGTGGATTTGGCCAAGGCATAACAATGCCGAATGGCAGGGATTCCAAGGTCAAGCCTAAGGCGCCGGTTTAGTTCTACAATCCCCATTATTATTCTGAAAAAATTCACGTTCGGTTGAGACGGGATTAAACCCCAATGGCGAAAGACAGCCCTCAAAAGTAGATGAAGAGGGAAACGGACTCCCCCCTTAACAATTGACAGGAGAGGAAAAATGCACTACAAGAAAAAGCAAGTTTGGCGACTAAAAAAGCACCGTTGATCGCTGAAAGTATAAGTTTTGGCGACTAAAAAGCATTAGTAGCCAAAAGTAAAATTTTTGGCGACTAAAAAAATTTAGTAGCCAAAAGTATAGGTTTTGGCGACTAACAATCTGTTTGGTCGCCGATATAAGGCTTTAACCAACTAAAAATATTTTAGTAGCCGAAAATAAGGCTTTTGGCTACTAAAAATAATTTAGTAGCCAAAAGTGAGGCATTGAGCGACTAAAAAGATATTTGGTCGCCAAAAGTGATGCTTTTACCGACTAAAAAAATTGTAGTAGCCAAAAGTGAGACTTTTTGGCTACTAAAAATAATTTAGTAGCCAAAAGTAAGGCATTGGGCGACTACAAAGATGTTTAGTAGCCAAATGTGATACTTTTACTGACTAAGAAAATTTTAGTAGCCAAAAGTGAGGCTTTTTGGCGACTAAAAATAATTTAGTAGCCAAAAGTAAGGCATGGGGCGACTAAAAGATGTTTAATAGCCAAATGTGAGGCTTTTTGACGACTAAAAAGAAGTTTAGCCGCCAAAAGTGGTAATTTTAGTGCGGGAATTAAATTTTTTAACGACTAAAAAAATTAGTAGCCAAAAGTATAGAATTGGCGACTAAAAAGAAGTTTAGTCGCCAAAAGTGGTCTCTTTTTTTTTCTAGTAAATAATTTATTTTTACATAAATTATGTTCAATAAAAAATAATTATATTTATATATATACTTTCATATTAATACGGGTCTATGTACTATATAAATAATATATGTTGCATATATAATCATATGGTGTTATAGAGGCGTAGTGAAAAGAGTGTGTTGTATAAGGTTTATGGTGTGGGAGGTTGATGGTTTGAATCTCCACAAGAGCAGATGAGAAGCTAGTGAGTGTAATTTTTTTTCTTTTCACGAATGAGCTTTTGGCGACTAAAAAATTTGGTCGCCGATTCCTTGAGTATTGGTCGATAAATGTATAATTTAAAAAAATAAAATTGACTATTGGCGACCAATAATTTAGTAGCCAAACATTTAATTTTGCCGACCAAATAAAATTTAGTAGCTAAAAGGTAACATTGCCGACTAAAAAAAATAGTAGCCAAATGTTGCACTTTCAGCGACCAAACACACGTTTAGTCGCTAAAACATTCGCCGACAGGGTTTAGGCGACTAACTTGGCAACAAAAAAATTTACTTGCTAAATGGTATCAGTGACTAAAAATCCAACCTTTGGCGATTAATATTTTGGTCGGCAAAATTGTTATTTCTTGTAGTAACGATTGTACTTTCGTCAGTCCTCTCTGTGTCAATCACGTTCTCTGCCAAGAGTGACAGATGGACGTCGTCAGGAATGGAGAAATGACGACGGAAACCAAAGACTCGCTCCGCCGAAAGAAAGGCTCTTAGATGTTTTGCCATCATAGAAGGTAAAATGGACACTCTAAACAGTAAACAAACAAAGAAAATGAGTCGAAATGGAAGAGAGATGAACTTACAAGAAATGAGAGCAATGAAGAATGGAAAGAAGTTGCAGAGGGCGTGAAGCGAGGGAGGTGAATTGACAGCCAACGAGAAACCTTGTGCATTCAAAAAAGCGTACAAACGAAGAGACAACACGGTTTTAAATTGTATTAAATGAATGAAGTGTACGAAGGGGTAGGAAATTGTGATCATGCCTAAAAAGAGTAGGCGTTCTAACGCTTGCATTAGAATAAAGGAAACCACCGTATTTTTTGACCCTCTAAGTCCAAAGCCAAACATGTCGTCTAACTGACATTAGAAGGATGTTTGGGGGGCAATTGTGGGGGCCGAGTAAATTATTACGTAGGATAGCCGAATATATTAAAGAAGGAAACTAGATCATGTACTATACAACTCCAGCCCCGAGGGACAGAGGCTGAATATCCAGATCGGCCTCTGTATCAGTTGTAGATTGGGCCGAATATAAAGAGATAGCCGAATGAGCGATTGTTCATTGGGCGAAAGGTGGGCCCAACCATCAACATCGAGGACGATTATAAATAAGAAGAGCATCAGCCAAAAGAGGTATGTGAGAACCAATAAGTTTAACTTGAGACATAAGCATCTAAGAGAGTATACACTGACTTATCCGTCGAAGTGCTAATTCCGACACCCCTGACCAGAGCGTTCATTCCTTTTTAGGTGACTAGCTGAGGATCACGAGCGTCCTACCGGATCCAAAGAGTATTTCCGAACCACTTCTCCAAAATGTTATTATTGTTGAACTTAGAGTTTTGCCATTGGCCATCGTAGAGGATGGTATTGATTGTGACTAAATAGATTATATGTGTTAAATCTCGTGTATTAGATTGTGTAATCTAGAATAATGTGTTATGTGATGAGTTAGATGAATGAAAGTGTTATGTTAAGGTAATGCATTCATTTCAGTTAGAACCTGATAAAATAGGTAGGTGTGCTACATAGAGGTGACACAATCCTTTCGGCTTGCAACTGGTAAAGCGAGCTGATGTTATATAGAGATAATGCTTTCCTTCTGGTTAGCACTTGGTAAAGCAGGCAAACGTGGGGTTTGGTGAGACCATGGTTATTAATTTATTATGGGATTTTATTATTAATGTGTGTGTAGGCCTGTAGAGGTACTTGTTGATGAGTATGTGTTGTTATCCTATTATTTACAGTTGGATACAGATATATATATATATATATATATATATATATATATATATATTATGGTGGGTGCTCCATTTGCCCTTGTGCTTAAGTTCATAAAAAATGGATGCTTTTGAGAGTATTGCGAATTGGAATTTGTTGCAATGGTTCCAGTGAGTTGTATGATGTGATAATCTACTGAGAGATATTTATAATCCACATAGTGATACTATGTTGAGTTATTGTGTATCTGTGACTATTATTAGTTGGTTCGTCTTTAAGAGTTAGGAATATTGTAGAAATAGTTTTCAAATATCGAAAGTGATAAATTTCTCAAAATTTCTAAAAAATAAATGAAAAGATAAAGATTTGATTGCTTCTTGAATAATAAAGAATGATTTTTGAGAAAATAGCAATTATGTATACATATGTTTTGAATATCCAAAGTGATCACTATTGATTTATATATTATGTAGAGCATTCATGATCACATTTATTCATATGTTGGTATTGTTTAAAATATTTGGAATTCGTACTGAACTATGTGTTCATCCCATGTTGTTGATAACTTTTCAGTTGCAGAGATAGAAAATTCTTTGAAGTTGAGAAGCTCTATTAATTTTTGCCACAGGACCATCTTATGTGTAGACATGATGTCGTTGTGTTAAGAGTTAAACCCTTTTCCTTTATGCAATTCATAAGCCTAAGGGCATGCTAAGCTAATTGTAATTTTTTTTTTTTTTTTTTTCATCTTATGTTTAAACAGCAGAGCATTTTCTTATTTTGAATTAGTTATTATTTTTTGCCTCCGCATGTTTTGTTATAGAAATAGACTTAAATAAAAGCATATGGTAATGATTTTGGGTAACAAAATTTCTAGAGAATTACATTAGTTTTTTAATAGCCCATTTTTTGAGGTCCAAAACATTTGGTCCCTAAAGGTTTAGTTTTGACTAAATTAATTAGTCTCCAAATGTTCCCAAAGAATTTTACCATACCCGATGAGTCATTTCTCCGTAAGTATGACAAGTTGTATTTTTGCCCTGAAAGATTATTTTTGGGACCAAATTAAATTTATCTTTAAAAATAGGTCTCTACTCACTAATTTCTTGTATATAATGGAAGCTAGGTTATTTGTTGAACCTTAACACCACCGCCGCGAAGCCCGCCAGCCCTCCCTCCCCCCCCGCCCGGATGAGTCATTTCTCCATAAGTATGACAAGCTGTATTTTTGTCCCGAAAGATTATTTTGGGACCAAATTAAATTTGTCTTTAAAAATAGGTCTCTAATTAGGGATGGCAATAGAAACCGTACCCAATGGTTACCCATGGAGATTCTACCCGAAATAAGTGGGTTTCCCCTATTTTTCTATCCATCGGGTCAGTGGGTGATCTAATTTAATTCCCCATCGGGGAATGGGGCGGGAAATGGGTCAGGCTCATTTCTCCGTATGTTTTGACATCCTCTGTTCACAGCTAGGGTTTTCTCACTCTCTCTCACCACTCCCACTCTCCCACTCCCACTCCAAATCAGAGTTAAGCATCGAAAGTAACTAGAGTTCCAGTATCAAAAGCAGAGTTCTCCAGCGATCTCGTTGGCGCTTAACACAGTTCTCCAGCGTGGTGAGTTCGATCTCTCGTCTCTCGTCTCTCTCTCTCTCTCTCTCTCTCTCTCTCTTCTTCGGCTATTTTTGCTTTGTTTTTGGGTCTGATTGAGAAACCCATATGGGCAAATACCTAGTTGATGATTGATTTTGGGGGAAATTTATTTTTAAACTTTTGATTGATTGTCCTGGTTATTTACAAACTTTTGTTCTTCAACCTTTTGTTCTGGTTTTTTGGAACAGGACACTTTGGTTTTCATGTACTATGAGGATTTTGTTGATTATCGTTCTTCATTTCACATCCTCTTCTCTTATGCAGATCACTCCATTGCATAAACAAGAGAAGTCTGCTCTGCATTTCTCTGGTTAAAGGTATTTCATTTCATATCTTTAAACATGTTCTTTATTTTTGTTTTGTGATTGTTTATTTATTTATATTAAAGGAAAGAATATGGAGGTTTTAAATTAGATTTTTTTTTGCGCTTTACCCAATAAACTGGTCCCATCTACATTTCCCAGGCTAACTTTTTAACATTATTTGCACAAAGTGGCTACAAAAATTATATTAAATTGGGTATACTGTATGATGAAATTATTATAGTTAACTACTAATGTAAAGATGATCAACAGTTTTACAAGGAGGACGTTATAAACATCATATAATTAGATAAAGTGGTGAGTTTGAATGAGTTGTGATAAACTTTTTGACTGTTTTGGTGAGTTTTGGATGTCCTTAATTAGTATTTTTATTCTCAGAGTTTTAATGGTATTCTTGGTGTGTGGTGGGGGGCTTGTACAAAATAGGATTTGTAGGTGTTTTAATGCTGTTCTTAAGATGATACATTGCTAAAGTACAAGCTGTGATCAAGTTTTGTGGATGAGTGCCATAATAGTCTTTATTATGAGAACTTTCAGTGTTCCAAAGGCTTGTGATTTTGACTAAATTTTGGACATTGAATGGTTCAATGCATTTGACTAAAACAATTTATAGTCTCATGGTTATTTGGGAAGTGGAAGCAGGAAACAGGAACATGGCCCAAATTATTATGGAAAATGGGAGATGATTCGTGATATAGACGTTTCTTCATATTATGCTACAGTGTTATGTATATTTTAATTTCTCACTGTTAGATAAGATAACTTGAATGATCATAGGATTGAAACTAATTTACAAATATATAGTTGAAATTATTAATAATTATTAATTATTATAATTATTAATAATTATAATTTTGGATGAGTTAAACCAAAAAGGTGCTCCCTAGATCAAAGGCTGTTCCAGTTTGGTGTGAGATCTGTGTGTGAAGTGTAGTATATAATAATAAATGTTCCCACACATGGAAAAGCCTTGGATTTTGCCTCACTTTTAATACAATAACCAAGTTATTTGCATCGGTATACTTTGTTTTGCTTATCTATTAAAATGCTCTGTTTAACTGTCTTAATAATTCGTGTTTATTTTTTACATTTCACTATCCCTTTCCCTCTCCCTCATGATATAACCAAATCCAGCTTAGTTATTGATATTGAGTGAATAGATCTTCCATTTGTGTCTATGTGAATCCAATTTTAGTTGAATTGAACTTGTTAATATAAATTGTTGGATGTTTGTTCCTTATGTGGGTATGAAATCCATGTTCTAATCATTTGGTGTAACTCAATTTCCTAGAATTTGTTATTTCTTATTCTCTTGTTTTTTCCTTTTTTATGCAAAAATGTTGTTAGGGAATATCAATATGATTGTGTGTGTTCTAATTTATGTTCTTTAGGATTTTTAAGCATTGATAATGTCGGAAGTTGGAGCAAACTCTCAAGCAAACTCCCAACTACCTGTTGATGGTTTACAACCATCAATATCGGTTGAGAGTAAGACCTCTCTACCATCACAACCTCCCCTCCCCAATCAAAATGTCCTTGATGTAGATGATTCTGATTCTAGTTTAGCTACTAGAAAAAACCCTAGTTTTGTGTGGCAACACTTTAAGAAAGAAAAAATTGATGGCGTGTGGAAAGCCATATGTAATTATTGTAAGAAGCATCTTGGGGGTAATCCGAAGCATGGAACTTCACATTTGCATAATCACTATAGGAGTTGTCTTAAGAAAAGGGAGGGAATGGACATGCGACAAAGAGTTTTAACTAGCAACTTTAACAAGGAGAGTCTGAAAGTCACTTATAGTTTTGATGAAGATATTGCTAGGAGAGAGCTTTCAAATGCCATAATCTTGCATGAATACCCTTTGTTTATTGTGGATCATATTGAGTTCAAAAGATATTCGATGGCACTTCAACCATTGTTTAAAGTACCTTCTCGAAACACAATAAAAAGTGATATTTTGAAGATCTATAACAATGAGAAGGAGAAGATAATGAGATTGGTACAGAGCAATCAAAGTAAAGTGGCAATCACAACTGATATGTGGACTTCTAGTGATCAAAAGAAAGGGTTCATGGCAGTCACGGCACACTTTATTGATGATTCTTGGTCATTGCAAAGCCGTATTTTGAGGTATATTTTTGCATATAAATTAAATTATGCTTTATTACAGATTGTTGTTGCATCATATATTATATGCATATAAATTAATTTATGTTTTAATTTATGATTTTAGGTTCATTTATGTGCCATGTCCACACATAAAAGAAGTTCTTTGTGATACTTTGCTCAATTGTTTGATGGATTGGTATCTTGATAGAAAAGTGGCTGCCATCACTGTTGATAATTGTTCCACCAATGATGCGATGATTAACATTTTGTTGGATAAATTGAATAGTAGTTCTCTTCTTTTGGGTGTGACTTTGTTTCATATGCGTTGTTGCACACATATTCTCAATTTGATTGTCAAAGATGGATTGGATGTGATAAGAGTAGGTGTAGAGAAAATTCAGGATAGTGTAGCTTATTGGACAGCAACTCCTAAAAGAGTAGAAAAATTTGAAGAAACAGCTCGTCAAGTAAAAAATTTGAATACTAAAAAGATGGGACTTGATTGTGCTACTAGGTGGAATTCAACATATTTGATGCTTCAAACTGCCTTGTTATATAAGGATGTATTTTACCATTTGAAATATAAAGAGACCCAATATACAACATTTCCAAGTGAGGAGGTGTGGGAGTTCGCTAGAGAAATTTGTGAGAGATTTAAAATATTTTATAGAGCAACTGAATTGTTTTTTGGAACTAAATATCCCACAGCTAATGTTGCTTTTCCAAATTTATGTGAGATTAGGAAAACTATCTCCCAATGGCTCTCTTGTTCAATTGAGGTTGTTAGATCAATGGCATAAAAAATGTTGGGAAAGTTTGACAAATATTGGGTTATTATACATGGTCTTATAGGGGTTGTTGTTGTACTTGATCCTAGGTACAAACTTAGTGTGTTGGAGTTTTATCTTGATAAACTTTATGGAGATACAGCTGAAGAGGAAATTGCGAAGATTCGCCAACTTTGTTATGATTTGTTGCAAGAGTATCAAAGAAAACTTAGTTTGGGAACTGATGCTAATGTTGAATCTTTTACAAGTTCAAATTTTGGGGATTCAGACGTAGTTTCAGATTATGATTTGTTTATTAGTAGAAAGCGAAGAAAAAAAGTCAACAATGTAACATCAGAGTTGGACCATTATTTAGAAGAGGGTGTTGTGACAAGAACTCCCAATTTTGATGTGTTGACTTGGTGGAAATCAAATGCATCGAAGTATCCAACCTTATAGGCAATAGCTAGGGATTTTTTAGCTATTCTGGTATCCACTGTTGCTTCGGAGTCTACATTTAGCACTAGTGGTAGGTTGGTGAGCCCGTGTCGGAGTAGACTTCATCCAGATACTTTGGAAGCATTGATGTGTGCACAGAGTTGGTTGTGGGCTATAGAGATGCAAGGTACTTAAATAAATCAATATGTAATTATTTTTAAAATAAATATATTTTCATTAAATAGTCTTAGTACTTAATTTTTTTTCTTATTTTTCAGGTAATTCAACATTGGAATCAGTTGGTTACGCTACTATATATGATGAGATGGATGTGAATCAAAGGTGATCTTTCTTTTGCATTTCTCTTGTTGGACAGCTCAAACTTTCATAGTAGGATTTTTTTACATGTTATACATTGTCTTTCAATATATGGATGTGAATTAGAGTCGAGCAACATTTTTTTCTTTGATCTTTATTATCCTTGTGTAGGTTTTGTTGCTGGAGCGTTGCTGCTGTTGAAATGCTGCTGCTGCTGGAGTGTTGCTGTTGTAAGAAACTTGTAAAGACTTAGAGTTGAAATGTCAAAGAATGTACTTTGTTGAATTGGGAGCTAAAATGCCAAAGAATGTGCATTGGGAGTTAGTGTGTTTGCTTCTAGTTGAATTAAGCCTTACTATGAACATCTAACTACTTTAATAATTTTGTGCAATTCATTTATGATGTTTACAATTACACCAGATAGATACTTTGACATACATGTGTATTTAGAGTAAAGTTGTCCATATGTGGGTTTGGTTGGCAAAATGTTTTTGACATTATTTGGTTGATACTGTCTTTAAGATCTTTGCTGTGCATTTTGATTTGTTTAATTTTTTTATTTTTTGTGTGTGCTACCGTTGGGATGAACATGGGTAGCTATGTTAGTGTTGGTTGATAGAGATCAACAAACAATTCCTTGTTTATGCCCTGATGCAATTTAATATGAGTCTTATAACACTTTCTTCAAACAGGTTCTTTCACATTTTATTTCTTCAAACAGGCTCTTATAACATTGTAAGAGTGAGAGTGAGAGAGAGAGAGATGGTTGTAATTTTTTTTTTAATCTTCCCACATTCTTCCACGTTTTTTTTCAATTACTAAACTTATTTGATTGTCTCAAAATTATATTTGATTATTAAAAACAAACTTTTTAATTAATTAATTAATATGTATTTGATTTTGTTGTTGAACCAAATAAAAATAAAATAAGATTGAATGTATATTTAGCTTTTGTTGTGAACCTTAAAAAAAAATTTTAAAAAAAAATAATAATAAAACAAATAAGTTGTTAACATTAAATATATTAAAAAAGAAAGAAAAAGATTGAAGGTATATTTTGTAAAACCTTTTTTTTTTTTTTAAATTAAAAAAAAAAGGTTGTTAACATTAAATATATTAAAAAAAAAAAAAAAAAAAGATTGAAGGTATATTTAGCTTTTATTGTGAACCTTAAAAAAAAAAAATGGTTGTTAACATTAAATATAAATAATAAAAATGGAGATTAAATCCAAACCCATTAGGAAATGGGGAGGGTGGTACCCATGGGGAATAGGAAATGGGAAAAAATTATTATAGGGGAATGGAGATGGGAAATTAATATCCACCCCCATTAACCCCCATTACCATCCCTATCTCTAATCACTAATTTCTTGTATATAATGGAAGCTAGGTTATTTGTTGAACCTTAACCCCCCTCCCCCCCCAAAAAAAAAAGGTACATATTTTGGAGGTGGAAATGGAGCAAATGGTGTGTTTGTTTGTTTTGACGGATTGGATAAGAGAGAATTGTAATCTACCTAACTATCACTACGCCAAAACAGGGCATTAACGGCGGTTTTTTTAACGGCGGTAACGAAAACCGCCGTTAAAGGTACTATTAACGGCGGTAACGAAAACCGCCGTCATTAACGGCGGTTTCGTTACCGCCGTTAAAAAAACCGCCATTAAAAGTGTCTTTAACGACGGTAATGAAACCCACTTTTAACAGCGGTAACGAAACCGCCGTTAATGCCCACTTTTAACGGCAGTAACAAAACCGCCGCTAATGCCCAACCATTACCGCCGTTAATGACGGCGGTCTTTGCCGGCGGAGCTCCGGCGAAACTCCGGCGAGTTCCGGCGAAACCATCAACAATAAAGTAAAAGTAATGTTTAAATATTTATTTAGAGAATATATTTCATGAAGAGTGGCTGTGGCAGAGTGGTTGGTGTGGGTGGATGAGAGGTCTTGGGTTCAAAACTTGGGGAGTGCAAGAAGAAAGAATTATTTTTTGAAAAATTTGAACCTATTTACGGCGGTAAAGAACCGCCGTTTTGGTCCTATATTACCGCCGTTTTTGGTCGACTTTTAACGACGGTAATTTGCCTTTTTACGATGGTTTCACTTTTTCCGACACGCGCATAAACGGCGGTAACGAAACCGCCGTTAATACCGCCGTTAAAGGTTTTAACAGCGGTTTTACAACCTTTAACGGCGGTAAAAAACCGCCGCTAAAGCCCAATTTTGGTGTAGTGTATTAGGCCTGTGATATATTGTTTTCCGACTATTTGATTGGACTGAATTTGTGTCCTATGTTTATTTAGTAATGGGATTAGATGTCTAGATTAGACTATTCTATTGAATCTTATATTTGTTTGGGATAATATAGACAAGGATAAATGCTCAAAGGACTACTTTTCCCTTTCAAATTGTTTACTAAATAATAAAAATATAAATCTGAGTTATAAATTTTGTTTAATTTTTTTACTAAGACTTTTAAAAAATTAAATAAATAGAATATTAATAAAAATTATATAAATTTATTTTAATTTGTAGTTGAGATTTTTAATTTTTTTTACTTTACTAAGTATAATTAATACCATATGACTCGGAATGGCAACGGGTCGGGGTGAGACTGGGGATCACACTCCCCATTCTCGATCCCTGATGGTGGAAATCTCGCCGGTCCCGATCCCCGACGAGAAACCTATCACCGTCCCCACCCCGCCTCCTAACGGGGATCAGGTTTCCCCGACCCCAAACATTCCCCGGCTCCAAAAAATAAATAATTAATTAATTAATTAATATTTATGTAATTATTTATATAAATAATTATTTATACTTTGCTAAGTATAAATAATTTAATAAATAAATTTTAATTTCACTATCTAATATGATGAGATGGGTTATCCTAGGATTTTTGTTCCCTCCCCTCCCCATGGGATGAAACAATCCAATATATTTTAAATTAATAGTCCAGTGCAAAATTTTTAAGCCAAACAATAGACTATTTCATCCATTGGATATGAAATCCTATGATTCAATCTCTCCAAACAAACATGCTGAAAGTGTATATTTTCAAGGATCATGTGTATATCCTTGATGGAGTGTGTCTGAAAGAAGAGTTCACATCAAATAGAAAGTAAAAAAAGATGAGACAAGATATATTAGATAGACTCTCCATTTATGTTGGGCGCTGATGTTGCGAGTGTGGATTTGGAGTTTCTTCCCATGCATTGGCCTGGTACCGTTGTGCTTTCATGGACTCCTGATTCCCTAACATCCTTTTGATTTGGTTAATGATAAGTCAGCATCTTCATCTTGGTGCTAATCTTTTTTTTGATCGGCACCTTCATCTTGGTGCTAATCTAGTTGAGATCTTGATGGTTTACTGTAATACTTTTTACACTCTTCTCTTTATTGATATACTTTTATCGTATTGTTTTCATCAATAAAACTTTATTTTGCTGTTTAAAAAAAAGTCACCATCTTCATGTCTCTGAGCCTACTAAATAAAAATACAGGGCAAGCTCTTGGTTCATGCTTCTACCATTCTCTTGAGTGGGTCTAATAAGTGAACATCACCTTAATTAAGCAACATAAGCAGCCTCTACAATCCAAGTCTACAGTTCAAGTGGTTAGTGAGGTTGGTTAGTTAGATTAAGAACTTCATGTAGAAACTGTATAATTATTATAATTGCTTAGGTATTCATTCAAGTAAGTACTACATTCAATTTCTCTTCGGTTAATGTTACAATTTAAGCACAACTCTCCATTGTGAATCTAGAAAAACTAATTTTGTTACAACTAACCGTTGATGTACTTAAGTTAAGCACAAGTGGTTATTGGAGTTAGTTAATTAGAAGTGGTTAGTGGGGTTAGCTAATTAGATTAGGAACCTGATGTAGAAACTGTATAAATATTGTAACTGTTTTGGTCTTCATTCAAGTAAGCAATATTAATTCTCATCGATTAAGGCTTCATGTAAAATTTTAAAATACTCTAGCTCACATTAATCAACTTGGACTGCCCAAGTGATAAGAACTACTAGTTGGTAGTTTGAGCATAATATACCAAATTCAAAAATTAAAAAGTAAAATATAACAAAGCGCATACTTTGAGAGTTATTGTTGTAATTAGCCTAATTAGATAAATGAGAAATCAAGAACATAGTTGTAAATTAATAAAGTGTAAGTCAAACATGTGACCAATGCAAATGAGAACTGCGGAAAACTGGCACAGTTCTCAGATGTACTCGTTTATCAGTTATTCCACCCCAAAAAAAAAAAAAAAAAAAAAGAGGGATAAATAAAGGAACATAGAAAGCGAAGGTACGAAAAGGGAAACAAACAGGTGTATAAAAAAACAGTGTTACGAGAAAAAACCCAGAGCTCTTGAGGTTTTTCTTTGAGAACCAACTTCTCTTGACAATGGCATAAAAAGCAACGTTAGGTGTACCTATGAGACTGATCCTATTAAATTAAACCATAAAAAGCAAGGTAAATTGCTGAACCCATACTCTGATTCTTCCTCTTCATCCCCAATCACCTAATAATAACTTCTCAATCATTCCACATCGTAAAAACACCAGGATTCGAACCTTGAACCGAGTCCCCGGACCAGCTTCCATAGCCAGTGGATGGCATATCATAATCGACCTTCACCAGTGCAAGCTCCTCTGCTGATCCACCGGCATTGGTGGGTGTAGAATTCGATGCCATCCCAAGTCCACCACCTAAGTACCCTCCTCCACTGTAACTGCCACTAGAACTGCCATTATTATCCATAACAGATGATGAAGAACCACCCATGTTCATCAACCCATGAAGCAAAACCGGGTTAGTCTGATAGTAATTGTTGTAGAACTGAGTCTGTGGGTTCTGGTTTGAATGGTGCAAGTACGAACCCGATTGCTGGTGCAACTGGAGCTGAGTTTGAAGATAATTTTGGTGAAATTGGGATGAGTCTTGGGCATATTGAGCGATATCTTGATGTTGTAAAGATAGTAAAGGTTGAGGTTGCTCATATGGATTCTGCTGAAGTAGAGGGTAAGCCTGTAAAGTCTCGGAGCTAGAGCTTCCATATTGGAAGGATGAGCCAAGAGCAATCATTTCCTCTCGTTTTCTTGAGGATTCAATGGCTTGGGCTTCCTTCAACCTCTTGGCTGCCCCTCCTCCAATTGGTAAAGTGTTGCTTTCAAGAATTGCTTTCACATCATAACGGTTCATGTCGAAGTTGGTCACTGCATTTAGGCCTCTGAACTTTATTGCTGCAATGTCATAAGCTTCTGCAGCTTCCTCCTCCGTACCTGCGTCATTGTTGTTATATTTAAATTCTTGAGGTAAAAAAGAAAAAATTTGCACCATTTGATAAAAGAAAATGGCATATGGTAGATTGAACACTGATAGTCCCTAAATGATTTCTGTTAGTTAGTGCTGTAATGTATGGAATAATCAGGGAATTTAAATGACTCACTGAAAGTTCCCAAATAAAGGTCTTTGTTCCCTGCTACCCTTCCAATCCTTGCTTGCCATCTTCCATGTTGGTGATGCCTGTTTGAAAATCATGTGTGGTGAGAGAGAGAGAGAGGAGGGGGGAAGAGAGAGAGAGAGAGAGAAGAGGGGGGGGGGGGGGGTGGATTTTTTTGAGTACCTTGTAACTCCACGATACATTGATGCACCCCTAGAAAATCCACTACTTTTCCTGAAATTTATTACCGGAAGAAGAAAGTTAGTGACTAGATGATTTTCTTAGCACTTACAAAGTACCATGCTTGACCAATAAAAAGTGAATCAGTATGAGAGTAAAGATTTTTAGTGCAAAAGCTAACAAAAATATTATATGTCACTGAATTCTCATGACCTATTTTTTGTTTACATCTTGTTGAAGATTAATTCTAATTTAGAAGAAATTATTTAACCAAAATAAAAAATAAAATAAGAGTAATAGCTTGTGATGGATGTGGTGAAATAAAATGGTAATAAAAATTGATCATAAGATACATGGCACTTACTCTTCTTCAAGTACAGAGGGGGAGGATAAATACAACTAGCTATATATGATTCATAGTTACCTTCTAATTGAGGCTACAAATTCTTGTCTGGTCATGTGTTTCATCTCCTCAAGCTCCTTTTCGTAATTACTGATCTGCAATTTCAAATGTATTAATTCATTTTAATATGTGACGGTCAAAAACATTAGAACTATTATTTGATTTTTCTTAAAATCTTCAGTGCACGACAAAAGCATACAGGGAAGTTTGTAGTGGTAGATGTTCCCCAGTACTTCAGTGCAGCCATATCATAAGCCCTAGCTGCTTTCTCTTCTTTGTCATACCCACCTGCTCAAATTAAAATTAAAATAAAATAAAATAGAAAAGAAAGAAGAAGAAGAAGAAGAAGAAGAAGGAAATTCATGGTAACAACATCCAGTAAAATGTAAAGATTTGTTACAAATGATAGGAAGAAAGAAAGTGCACTCACCCAAATAGACTGTAAATGATGGAGGAAGCGAATACAACCCATGACAATGAAAGAAAATAATTAGTAACATTTCAATATGATGTTTCCAGTGAAAAGGAGTTGAATACCCATATATTGATAAACACTCAGAATTTGTGCTCAGAAATTTACTCTAAAAAATCAACGTGTTTTCTAGGTTCATTTTACAAATCTCACTCTGTATGAGAGTTGAATCTGAATCACACATTTCTTTTTTAATACATTTTTCTTTTAATACATTTATGGGCACAAATTCTAACTAAATAGCTTTATGCGCATATATATATATATATAATAAGCTTCTACCTTGGCGACCTTTCCTTGATTGTCCTTCCCTTCTACAACTGTTATCCCAGAGATGAGCTTCATACCTACCTGTCCATCTATGCCTGCACTAATGTACACCACATAAGTTAACAGATATTCTAAGATGTTAACTTGAAAGACAATCAATGCATACATGCAAATAGAAATGTATGCATTGCCCACCTAGTTACACCTCTATATATTGATGTTCTTTGCCCAAATGTGTCCAGAGTCCTTCTAGGGGCAGCTTCAACTGTAGTAATACTATTACTGTTTTCAACAGTGGTCTCACATGTTGAGCCCTTTCCACTGCCCATAGACAGTGTCAATGACTGGTGCAAACTACTAGCATTTTCTTGAAGCTCATAGTTATTAGGAGTTGCTCCTAAGGCGTTTTGCACTGGCACCAGATTGTTGCTTTGAAATAGGTAGTCAGTATCATTGGCCTGAATTTCACTGTAACCTACAAGATCTGTCTGGTTCTCTGATTTGCTGCTCACTCCAAGAAAATCTGCAACTTTTGGAACTTCGTCGCTTCCATGAGCATTGATCAAATTCCACTCTGCAAATATCCAAAAAGAAGTGTAAATACAATAATATTATGTGCCCAGAAAAATACTAAAAAATGAAATAGGTAGACCAGATTTATTCTGAGTGTAGCTCACACTAAGTTTGACTCTTTAGGAGTACTTTTGGAAGTACATAGATTTTCAGTCGTGAATAAATTAGGATAAGAGAGAGTTAGAGAGAGGTAGAGAGAAGTTGTTGATGTACCTTGGTTTTGAAATGGGTTGTCGATATTATCGTTCACTAACCCAAGAGAGAAATGATGAGACTGAGAGTTATGCAGATTTGCTGGTAACGAAGGATGAGTCGGTGAAAGAGGAAAGGAAAGCCAGTTGTTTGAATTCATGGAACCCATAACCTTTGTTTATATAGTTCTATTTAAGGACTCTACTTCTTCTCTAACAATCAATCAAAATTCTCCTGCAACTATCAGAAACAGAAAAGAGAATTACAAAACAAAATAGAATATTATAAGCAACAAATACAGGATGTAAAGGTTTTGACAGAGAAGGATCATTGAAGATGATAGCTATAGGGTTTTACCAAGTTAAAGAGTCTGCAGCAGTGGAGTCTCTCTCTCCCTCTCTCTCCCTCTATAAGTTTTTATGTAAGGTGAAGAAGGCAATAAAACATGAGAGAGAGGGGAGGAGAAGAGGCTGAAAAGAGAAAACTGAGAAAGATACTAAGGTATTTAAATCTTTCTCTTTGTGTCTCTAGGGTTCCCTGCCAACCCTTTTTGCAATGGTCATTTTAAGTGGTCTGACTCTCAGTACCAAATTCCAATACTTCCGAACAGAGTAACATAATAATAGTATTAGTATACATAATATAGTTTACATAACGAGGATGGCCACGAGTGTCTTATTATATTAATGGATGTGGTCCTGTAAGTCTTTCTATTTGGAAAATTTTGTGTCTTTTGAAAGATAAGAAACAAAAATACAACCAAACAAGACAAGTGGTGCTAGGATCACAAAGAAAATTTGATAAAATTAATATGTGATTTAAATTTATTTTAAGAATATATTTAAATTGTTAAATGAAAAAATAAAATAAATGATTGTGACCTCTTATTGAAGTAAGAAAATAAAAAAAAAATTATATTTTCTCGTTATCATATTTGAATAAATAAAAAATGGAAAAGAAAAGAAAAGAAAAGTACATAATATATCAATACGAAGGTGACTTCTTTTTTTTTTTGCTTTGTAGTTTAATGGGCAATGGCGGAATCAAGAAACTAAATCAGAAGAGGTACTTCTTGATTATAATTATAATTTTTTTTCATAACCAACAATAAGAAGATAATAATAATTTTTGAATTAATATTAAGTACAGAAACTTAAATAAATTATTACAAAAGTATTTCACATAAAATTTTACAATTAACTTCAAGTAAAATCGAAAAGAAAGTATTGCGTATAACTAGTGTATCATAGAGAATGTAAAAATAGTCATATATTTAAGTCTTAAAATAAATTATATAATGGTAAGATAAATCAAATTTTTACAAAATTTGAGTAAAAATTTCATATAAGAGTGATATTACATCATTATTGACATATAATATCACAAATCAATACTAAAGCAACATATGAAAGGTGAACTTCACATGCAAATATAACTAACACTCTAATAATTTTTACATATATATAGTGAGATTAATTATCAATAATGATGGATATTACTTTTATATTGAGATTTTTTTCATAAAATTTTCATACATAAAAATATAATTTATTGTAGTCACTTCATTTTCAATAAAACAATGACTATTGTTTTCATAAATTTAAAAATATCCTTGACATTTTATTCTAAATATTATTTTTGTTTAAAATTTTATTTATATACAAATGTTAAAAAAAAAAGAAGGGGGTCTTGGAGAGGCACGTGACCCCCCTAGTCCCCATGTGTCTCCGCCACTGTTAATGGGTGATGTCAATATTAAGAAAACTATAATGCTAAAAACATTATCCAGTATACCAACCAACATACTAACAAAAACATAATACATGCATATTGGATCAACCACTAGATATAAGAATCATTTTACATTGTGTCTAATTAATACGTTTGTCAAACATTTAAACTAGTTTTTGTAGTTATGAAAAATACGCAATCAACCAATTTGTTCCTTATCAACTCTCTCCACTTTTGACAAGAAATAAAACTCTTATAAAATATAATAATTGTCTTTCTCCCAAATTTTCAATTTATTTATACATCAAATATACGAAAACAATTATCATTTCTTCATTTCTTATTATTTCTCACCAAATAAATCAATCCAAATAAATTATTATCATACAAGGATCACACTTAGAATGGATCTAATCCCTACTTTCTTTTTTGGGAAAATTATGAATAAGTTGTAATATCAAAAAATGTATATATATTACAAAGTGATGGAAAAACTTGTAATTTCAATTATTAAAATTGATAAATTTATCAGTTATTTGAACTTTGTTTTGAAACAATACAACTGAGGTATAATTTCCCTTTCCTTTTAGGCACAATTACTATTATTTACAAGCATTTAGGATAAAACACAATTCCAACTGAAAAAAAAATTCAATCCAACCTCTCTCTATCTCTCTATCTCTAACCCACTTGGTTTATTGGAACTCTCTTCCTCGTTGAACGCAATAAATGACTCCCCAAAGCCCAGCATTCCCACTCTGCGCATATCATCTTTTGGACTAGAAACCGACAATCTACGTAAAGTTACCCAACCTCTCTCTTCCTTCTCTCTATTGTGCATCCAGTTAAGATTTTTACTATATTCAACTAGGGATATATATTATATAGTAAATACAATCTACACAACCATACTATCAAAAAAAAAAAAAATGAAAAAAAAAAAAAAAAAACCGGTCGATCTATCTTAAGCCATTGATGGAGTGTTCTTGAATATGCATCCACCAAAAACCATTTTTGTAGATCCCCGAGTCCTGCATGTGTTCAAGATGCATGTGTACGGACACATGCAATTTTTTTTAAAATTATTTATCAAATATCCGACATATTAAATAATAAAAGTACTGGGGGAAAAAAATTAAAAGGGTAAGAGTTACTCTTCTTGTTCGAAATACCAAACAAAAGGCTGTTGCAATATAAAAATATGAGATTAAGAAAGATTGAGCGATTTTGTTTGGTTTTCCAAGTAGAAATCTGTTGACCATCTAATTGGAAACCGCACTCGTCAAAAGGTTAAAACCAAAAAATTGATTTAAAATAATAGTACTTGTTGCAGTGCATGTCTTCTCTCTACAAACTAGAAGCTTGTACCGTATCTGTATTCATCCAGTGTAGCTATATCTTTGACTATGTGTCTGACGGATTCAAGATTATCATTACGAGAGTGTAAAAATATGTTTAGAATACAATTTTTATAATTTTAATTATTTAAATTTTTTAAATATAATATATTATATTTTTCAATTTTTAGAAGTGATCGCTCCCTCCACTCATCAACCGCATTTCAAGTCAGCTCAATGGATGGTTATGATTAGGACGGCAAACAAGTCGAACCGAATTGAACCGAGCTTTGTTGAGTTCAAACTCAACTCGTTTACTAATCGAGATCGTTTATTGAATTTGAGCTCGGCTTGATAAGTAATAGGGTTCGAGTTCGGCTTGGCTTGTTAATATTAATTAAATTCGAGGTCGACTCGGCTCAGCTTGCTAAATTTTTTTTTAATATTATTTATATTATTAAATAAAAATATTATTAATATTATTTAATATATAAATAATGTATTTTTACTATTATTTATATATATTTATACATTATTTAATACATAAATAATATATTTATTATATAATTTAAATAAATATAAACAAGCCTAGTTTGACGAGCCGAACTTATTTAGGTTTGAGTTCGGCTCATTTACTAAATGAGTTTAATATTCAAGCTCGAGCTCGAGCTCGAGCTCAAACTCGACTCATTTATTAAACAAGTCAAACTGAGCCTTTAACAAGTCGAGCCGAAATTTTTCATGAATAATCCAACTTATTTATAGCCCTAGTTATGATCTTAGGCTAAAGTTCATGGAGGTGATCAGATGGAATCAAACCCATTTTCAACTAGGTAGTCTGCATTGTTCCAAATAATAATAATAATAAATCACTAGCACAGTGATTTGAGATTAACTTAGTTTCTTATTATTTCTTTTGTGCGACTTTTTTTTTTTTTTTTTATCAACAAAAATAAACTTTTATTGATGGTAAAATCATACATCAAATGAGTTTACATCAAAAAAAGGAGTGGAAGAGCATAAATCATCATAGCTAACTAACCCAATCCCAACTAAGTTGGCACTGAGAAGAGAGTTCAATCATCTGCAAACTCAATCACAAAAGGTTGGTGAGAGACCAAACTCCACAGGAGGGTAATTAATGGCTTTTGCATTACCATTAATGGCTAATTATTCAATTCGTCGAGAGTGCCATGTGAAACAACTTTAAAAAGATTATACACACTATAAGAAATTAAAGTATGAGAGAGAAAAATTTAGGGACAACATATTTTTGTAATAAAAGTGTTATTATTTTATTTTTAATGACAAAATTGAACATTTAATGATAAATTACTAATATTTTGGAACCAAAATTGTCTCAAAAAATACACTTTTTTTTTTATCAAATTATTTTGTTCCTAAAAGTGTATTTATTAGCGATATTTTCAAAAAAATTATTCTTAAAAGCTCATTTTTTGACTTTTCGAAACAACCTTTTAACGACTGCCTTTGTGACAATTGAAATTAGTTTCTAAATATTTTTGCAACAAATTTATAAACAAAAAAACTTGATTGCTAAAATTCTTATATGTTGTAGTGACATTTATTATTATACTCATTTTCATACAAATTGCAGTGTCACTTTTTCCTATCATATTGGATACAATGGTGATATCACATGGTAGTATTACCATCGAATGAGTAATATTAATTTTGTGGTAAGAACCACAACAATGTTGGATTATTGGGAGGCAAGGTTTGCATACTTAGTTCGTTTGTAGCTTTTTATTGATTAGAGACACCAAGTAAAGTGATGTCACCATTATGCTCAATATTTTTCTTTAAAATGTGTCATTTGTATCTTTTTATTAATTAATAGCACCATATAAGATGGTGTCACCTTGACATTTAATTTTTTTTTTTTTTTAAATATGTGCTAAAAGTATGCATTAACAAAATCCTAATTATATTTTTATATTTTAAAAGTAACTACTAATTAACTAAAACCTAAAACAATAAAGCACTCGTAATGTGTTGTGTATTGATGGAAAATTCGAGTAGACGTATACATTGATAAGTGAGTTGGGTCAGTGTTAAAATATTTCAAATGATTAGTTATATATATTTGATTAGTGTTGAATAAAATCTCACACAAACTCAACAAGACATAGACGCAAACAGCAAACACAATATGATTCACACCTACATTGCATAAACATGCATGCATGAAGGCATACTTATAGGCATGCATAGACCACACATATTACATATAATATATGTGCAATATTGAAGGCTAGACCATCCTTATTCTAAAAACTTGTCTTGCTAGGACAGTGTTAACAAATGATATCATTTACAAAGAAAATGGATTTAGAACTTGTTGCCACACTCATTCACATAGATGAAGAGTAACTGATTGTAATCCTCTCCATTATATATTGGTAATGGAGAGATTCCATCATCATCATCCAATGATAAGTGTAATAATCTATTAGATATGGAATTAGAGGATCAAAATCCTTAAAAATATAAAGCCCAAAAAAAAAAAAAAACAGTAAGAATCATCACCTGCCATTCTTGATGAAACATTTCCTACTATATTCTTGTAGAAATAATTGAATACATACATATATATCAGGTGTCAGGAGGACCCACGTCTCTCGCTAGTTCTTCAACTCAAAAGCCTCCAAAATCCCTAGAAACAAACACGAAGAAAAATTTATAACCCATGTTTCCAAACAAAATAAACAATAAACTAAAATAAAATAAAAAATAAAAAAACACAGAGAGAGAGAGAGAGAGAGAGAGAGAGAGAGAGAGAGAGAGAGAACCATTAAAAATGGTATATTACGAAGTAAAATTTGCAGAGATGGACTATTCAACTACTGCCTAACCAAGGAAGAAGAATCTATCCCTACTTTCTCTCTCTAAATTTCTTTTTCTACTAGTTTCTTTCTTTCTCTCTCCACATAGACATATATGTATATATATATATATATATATTTCTCGAAAAATGGGGAGAGAAAGATATTTCATTTCATATTGATATTGGTATTAATAGTAATGAAAGCTGGTGAATGGAGAGGAGATAGGTGGTGGGGATTGGCCACCGGCCATTGCATTTAATCAGACCGCCACGCCGTTTCAGGTTTTGCGGCCAGGTTCGGAGGAATGTGACCGCCACGTGTCGGTTTTCTTTAGCCGCATCTTTCTTTTAGTTTGACTTCGCGTTGAATATTGGGCCCCACCACCCAGACCCCACCCTGATAATCCGCTCATGCACTTCTGAGGGTTTGCATGCTTGCCCCCCAATAAGACAAATTTTCAAAGTAGGCCCACTTTTTGTCCTTTTAATAAGAAAATTATTCTTTTGATCGACAATGCTACGTAGCTCAAATTTTGTGGCTCAAAAATGGCTCAAATGGCCAAAACGACGTCGTTTTGAGTACAGAACAACATAAAAATGGCTAAAACGACATCGTTTTAGCCATTTGAGCCACTTTTGAGCCACAAAATTTGAGTTACGAGACATTTTTTTTTTCGATCATCATGTGGTGTTTCAACTTAATTTTTAGAGTAAATTACATAAGCAGTTTCTATAATTTTGAATTTATGTTAATTTGATCTTTAATTTTTTAAATGTAACATATTTAATTTTTAATTTTAAATCTTGTTTTGAATAAGGATAATTAAATATACTATTATTTAATTTCAATGGCAAAGTCCTCAATTTAATAAAATATAAACTAATTTGACAAAAATAAATGTTAAAAAAATATTTTTGAATTTTAAAAAATTATTTCTGCCCACCAAAGATAAAATTATGTAAAATTAATAAATCTTTTACACATTTATTTAATTTTTTTACCAAATTAATTTTTATTACGTGTTTAGATAATGATCATGTAACGGGTGATTGCTAGAATTTTAATGTGTAATCGATATATTTAATATATGAAATGTTTATAGTTTTGCATGTTTTGATTTAATGGATTGGTTTAATAATAATATCAAATTTGTCGCCATATTTGACTTTTGAAAAAATAAGAACTAATTTAATAAAAGTAAAAACAATCACCATTACATGATTATCGTCCAAATATATCTAATAAAAATTAATTTGGTAAAATAAATAAACGTGTATAAGATTTATCAATTTTACATAATTTTATCATTGGTGGATAGAAATAATTTTTAAAATTTTAAAAATATATTTTTTGACATTTACATTTGTCAAATTAGTTTATATTTTATCAAATTGACGACTTTGCCCTTCAAATTGAGTAATGGTATATTCAATCGTCATTATTTGAAATAAGATTTAAAATTCATGATCAAATATATCACAATTGAAAAGTTAGGGACCAAAGTGACACAAGCTCCAAATTATAGGGACCTTTAGTGTAATTCACTCTAATTTTATTATTCCTTCCGTCCCAAAATATTAGTCCCTTATTTCATTTTTCATTGTCCTAAAATATTAGTCTCTTTTTAAAAATCAATAACTAAAATAATATGAATTTTTTATTTTACCATTCTTTTAAATTCATTAACAACACAAAAAGTACAATTATAACAATTGATATTCCCAAAAAAATGTACTATCAAAGGGTAATTTTGAAAAATTAATATTTTTAAAGTGTAATAATTATGCTATCAAAAAAAGTTAGATTCCCCAAAAGAGATTATTATTTTTAAATAGAGGAAGTTGTTGAAATAGTAAAACTTATTATCTTTTTATCTCCTAAAAGAAAATAATTAAAAAGTGTCTCTTAATAAATAATGTAAAGTAATATTCTAAAATCACCAAATAACTTCTCCTTTTAATGACCATGTTACTCTTTACATTTTAGTTTTAGGGCAAATTATAAACATATCCTTTACATAAAATATAAATTTTCTCATATAATTTTAGAAATTATATCACGTTCCTTCAAATTTTTAATCACATAACAAATGACTCATTTTATTAAAAAAAAATAATATTAAGGCGATTAATAATTTTTAATGATATCACAAATATATTTTAATTAACAATTCAAGTAATTTTAAAGTTGTATAAGATAATAGTTAGGAATTTATTTTTTTATGTTAATTCTGTTAAATAAATTTTTTTAATAATAAGGTATTTATAATTTCCAAATTTACAAAAGATAATTTGTATTTTAAACAAGGGCTATTTTTCAAAAAGTTATATTTTCTAAATGTTATGTCCATTTGCAAGTCGCCTAGTGCTAACCTAGTTGGGATTGTATTGTCTCGTTATGATGGCTTTTATATCATCCCCCCCTCCCCACTTTGTTGATTTTTTTTCCTTACGTGTAAGGTTCTCTATCATCAATAAAGTTTTCTTCATTGTTGATCCCCAAAAAAAAAATGTCCATTTAACCCATCTTTTTCTTTTTTTAATATTCTATTAGGTCCTATTTAAGGTAATATGACAAAATCACCATTCCAAACTTTTTGGACATGTTTCCATTTTAAAATCAATACACAATAATAATAATAATAATAATAATAATAATAATAATAATAATAATAGTCCTTCATAGAGAAAATTTTCTCCCTCATTCTAGGGAGAAAATGTCTCCTTTATTTCATGGAGAAAATCTCTCATTTATTCTGCGGAAAAAATCTCTCTTATTCTAGAAAGAAAATCTCTCACATTTCCAAAACCCTAAATCGTCTATCTTATTCTGACATGAAGAAGTAATGCTGTAAACATTCACATCGATCGAAGTGTAGGCACTGTGAATATCTGTATTACTGGTGGTTGCTTATATTTATGTACACATAACCATTGACTTTATGTGAGTTATGGTAAATAAATGTTAATGTAAATTTTCACATTATAAATGCATGTTGGTAAAATAGCACATTGTTGTTTGCATTTATATGATTAGTTCTGAATGTGAGTTTTAACATTGATTAATAATGTGATGATCACAACACCAATTGCAACACATTACAATGTGATAATTCACAACAAGTAATGATTCCTTACAATATGAATATTCACACCATATAATTATCATGCAAAACTCATACTATAATCAGTGATATGTAAACATTCATTTTATGTAATAACCATACAATCATCAGTCAACAGTTGCAACCATCACATGCTTCCAATGTTGAAGTTCACATCCTCAAATGCAAAATATTAAAATATGATAATTCATAACAGCAATAACTTCAGTGGATGTGAACGTTCACATTCACTGAAGTACCCACCCAATAAACATACACACACTGATACATAATACCATATCAATTCATCTGGAAACAAAAGGTCCAATCCAACTTTAATCAATTATTGAACACGAATCTCTACCAAATGCATACCTACATGTAGTTTTTTTTTTTTTTTTTTGATCAGCAAAGAAAAATTTCATTTAACAGCATGAAATTAAAAGTACAGGAAGATGTCATGAGAGCGATTCGAAAGCATAAAAATACCCCTACTACTGCTACTCACATCCAAACAACCAACCCTTAAGCCTCTCGATTTTTTTTTTAACAGAAAAAGTTAAGAAGAACTTAACTGAAAATTAAAATACAAGAATCCCCACAAAACAACCCACCAAAACACCCTAAACAAACTAAAAGAAACTAAACCAACCCCCAAAATAAACTAAAAACACTGAACCAACACAACCAAATCTACTCCCCCACGCCTCTGAAGCTACAACACCTGCAACAACAATCAAATCTGCAGCTACAACACCTGCAGCCACCCACTCCTAATCAGCCTGTAGCCACCCTATGCTGCAGCCACATTGGAAAAACAACCACTGCAGATCACTCACCTCCACTGCAAATCAACACCCGAAAGCACCCACTGCAGAGCATCACCTCCACAGCCCCACCGGAAAACACCCACTGCAGATCAACACCTCCACATCCACCACCGGAGGACACCCACTGCAGATCAACGCCCAAGGTCCAACTGCTGCTGCCACTCCCGAACCCACTGCCACTGTTGATCATCACCTCCTAATCAGCCTGCAGCCACTCTATGCTGCTGCCCACACCGGAAAACACCCACTGCAGATCATCTCACCTCCACTGCAAATCATCACCGGAAAAACCCACTGCAGAGCATCACCTCCACAGCCACACCGGAAAACACCCACTGCAGATCAACACCTCCACAGCCACCACCGGAAACACCCACTCCCGAACCCACAGCCACAGCCGATTCTTACACCCCTCAAACTCACACATGAAGAGGAACACTCGAATGAAAACCAGTCAGACCTGAATCTACTCCGACACCCAAGCATCGAAACTTCTCCAAAAGACTGAACAGGGATCACCCCTCAAGCTCCTATTCTTACACAAGCGCACGAGTGAAGAATCAGCACGACCAGAAAACACCAACAAGAACACACTCACCGCAGCACACCAAACACTCCCTAGGTGGGAAAATAATGGGGGACTCAAGTTTATTGACGCAAAAGCAACGAACAAACACGGGAGAAGCTAGCCCAGCCGACCGCCATAGCCAAAGGTGGCGGCCGGCCGGCCCAAAGAGAGGCTCGGGGGGGAGGTTTTTTAGAAAGAGAAAGAGAGAGGTTTAAACTTTCATCCAACATGTAGTTGCAAAACGAAAAATGGTGATAACTTTCATCCAACAATTTTGAACTTCGAAACCACAACAATTGAATGAAGTACAGCTTCAAAACCGCAACAATGAAAGAAACAGAGTTTCGAACTGCAACAATGGAAGAAAATAGAATTTCAAAATTGTAACAATGGGGGAAAAAAAAAAAGTTTTGAACCACAACAATTAAAATAGAAAATATTTAAATGTTCTCTAACCACCAATGCGTAAACGAAACTCTTACAAAACATATAATGGAAACATATCTATTGATTTCTCCAAGATCTCTAATCACCAAAACTTCCAAAATAGAAATAACAAAATATAAAAAATGCATATATCCTATTGTGTATAATACATACTATCAAAATAGAACAAAGGGTATAATAGTCCCAAAAAAATTATAAATCAGGAAAAAAAAAAAAAGACCTCTTGGAATACAAGTCTAAATATATGGGACTTGATGGAATACAAGAAAACCTTATGGGTTTATTGGGTTATAAATCTACCAAAACAAATGTATAAATAAATCTCCCTTTAAAGAAATTTTAGTGAGTGTATTTTTAATTTACCCTTAGTTTTATTGCCAAAATCGTCCTGTAGGAAAAAATTGATTCAGTTCCTAATTAACATTCATTTAACCCCTTGTTGTCTCTTCCATCACCAACAATTTATTATGAATTATATCTTTTCTATCAATCACAAACTGAATAAGGCCTATGTCACAGGGACATGGAATAACTTCTACCAATATCAGTTATTTTTTTAAAGAAAAGAAAAATAAAAAAATACAAAATAATTTTAAAAATGTAGACATGCATTATTAAAAAAATTAAATTTTAAATAGAACTAACTACAATAGTAATGAAAATTGTAAAACACTCTTACCATTTCAAATTATATACATAATATTCTTGATAAATAAAAAATCACAACACATTATGTGAGTCATTGTTCACCTTTTAACTATCTACAAAGATTGTTTTCTTTTAAAAATATTATATTATTTACAACACAAAGTTATATTTTAATTTGGGCTTTGTCCTTGATCCGGAGTTGTATCAAATGGTGTGTATTGTAGGTGATAGGTTCTGGTGTATAAAGCAGAGGAGTTGTCATTGATTGAACTATCTGTTAGTCTGGTTTTCTATTTGTTAGTCTGCTTTTTTGCTGTGAAGTTCTGTGGCTGTTAGTCTTGGTTGAACTATCTATTAGTCTGATTTGCTTTGCTGATCTGTTCGTTTGCTATCAGTCCTAATGTTAGTCTTGCTGTTAGTCTGGTAGCTTATGGTTTGCTCAGCATTGTCCTGGTAGTCTGCTTTTAGTGGCTAAGAAGCTGAACTAATCTGTTAGTTGCTGAACTAATATGTTGGTAGTCTGCTGCTAGTGGCTAAGAAGTTGATTGCTAATGGTTCTCTCAGCATTGTGGTATAAGAAGAAGCTGTTATGTTGTTCTGTTATGCTCGTCAGTGGCTGCAACTAATGGTTGTTTTGTTATGTTGTTTGTTGGTTTCTCACCAACTGGAGCTTGGACCTTTAGCTAGTTTCAAGCTCCTCTTTATTGATGTACTCTATCAGACTTTATATGTTTCCATCAATAAATATTTCTCTTGTCGATCCAAAAAAAAAAAAATATATATATATATATTCTAATTTGGAAAACAGAAAGGTTGAGACTTGAAATTCAAACCTTGGGTCTGGTAAAAGGGCTCCTACCACTTGGCTACCCTTTGTCTCAACAAATTTAGTGAGCATGAATAGTTAGGAGAAACAAAAGGGCTCTTACCACTTGGCTACCCTTTGTCTCAACAAAGTTAGTGAGAATGAATAGTTAGGAGAAACAAAATGGGTTTCGATTATTTTAAGTTGATCACATCAACTTGGGAGAGCATTTAACTTGGTAGGACTATTTTCGGGCCGACTTCAGTTATTCGAATCATTCACTTTTGAATACTGGTTGAGTAGAATATTTATACAAAAAATTAAGATGATTGGATATTAGTAATTATATGTTTGAATCACATTTATATTACAAAAAATTAGATGGCTACTCTTGATAATTAATTGTTGTTCATTTTTTTTTTTTTTTAATGAGAAATTGCATTATAGTGGATGTCAGGAAAAAAATTACAAAAAAGGGTAAACATTATGAATATTAATTGTTAAAATCATAAACTTTTCCACTAATGTGCAATAACTTTTATAAACCATGTTGATGGATAATTTTCCTTTTTTTAAAAACAAATGTGATTCAAATATATAATTATTGATGTTCGATTATTTAGTTTTTTGAATGAATATTCTACTCAATAAGTCCTAATTCAAAAAATATTTGTTATGTGATTTGTTAGAAGATATACGTAAATAATATGCATGGTATTGTAGAACTATTAAATAATCTACTACTATTATAAAAGTGTGAAGAATTGTCATGTTTTCTACTTATATATTCTGAAAATATACTCCTAAACTTATTAAATATTAACAAAATATCAAACAACCATAGACGTCTTTCAAAATTTAAACACCTTCAAACAACCAAATACCTTTTTTTTTTTTTTTTTTTTGGTGAAATATCACAATCTACTATCAAACACCTTGAATGATTTGAAAAACAAAATATTTCAATTTTCTAAAAAGTGAATTCAGAAAATTGAAACCAAACAAGATGATTGGTACTTTGTGAAGTTGTCAAGTTCTCTATTTCAGACTCATGATTCATGTCCAATTATATTATTTGTATTATACTATTTGTATTATAATATGCGTCATCAATATCGTCAATATTGTCATTGATTGAAAATGGCCTTACACCACTCAAAAATATTACCTAAATAGTACAAAACCACAATCAATTTGAGTGGGTGATTCTGTTAAAACCATTAATAGTGGGTTGAGTACCCTCAATTTGTTTTATTTATTTATTTATTTATTTATTTTTTATAAAGCAACATGATGATTTGACATTTATTTTGATTTTTAAAACTTTAAAATATCAACTTTCAAATTGAAAAATTTTAAAAAAAATATGCGTAAAAAAAAAAGGAAAAAAACTTTTTTTTCTTTGAAAAAATTGATTTTTTTTTTTTTGGTGCAAAACTAAAAATTTTGTGTCTATAAAAGGAGCATGATGGTGGAACATTGATGAAAAAAAAAAAAAAAAAAGAGAGAGATAATGGTCTCAGTTTTAAAATTGGAACAAACTGATAATATTCTCGGTTTTATTGGATAGTTAAGTAGAAGGGCAAAAACGATTAATCTCATGCTCTGTTTTTTTTTTTTTTTTTTTTCTCTCAGTTAGTGAAACAATTATTTAGAATATTACTATGCAAAATTGATAATGTTCTTAGTTTTAAAAATTGGAAAAAACTGATAATATTCTCGGTTTACTAAATATGACTTATTGGTTCAAAAAAAATCTTAAATAGGACCTTAGCTACCATAACATTTGCAAATAGGACTTTTAGGTAATTAATTATTTTTTTTAATTATAATAATTCATGGGAAATACTCATCTTAATTGAAAGTTATATGAGTTTTGTTGCATTCCCTGATATAATGTCAGCAAATATAGATAGCAAGAATCCCAATCCCGGCAATCCCTGGCCTACTATAATGAGCCGACTCCTTTAGAGGCGCATCAAATTAATTTTTCGCCTGTGTAGTGCTTGAACTCCACCAAGTTTAAGCCCGCCATAACTCGTTGACAAATCGAGTGTTGATAATCTCACCCGTTAGAACATTAGAGCCTAATAAAAACTTTGTCAAGCAGAACAACTTCAGAAGGAAGCTCCATCTTCACCCGGATGCCACAAGTAGGCCTAACGCCTCAAGTGCACCAAACACAACATAAGTCGCTTCATAGCGCCAAGCTTATCTCAAGCAAGGTGCTCGCGCAACTTAGGTTCATGTCATCAAGGTGCCTAGCCACACAACAATGTGCTAGCGAAGGCC